>NQII01000925.1:444333-477514 GCA_002778355.1 Clitarchus hookeri | reverse complement strand
GCCACGTCCATCAGCCACATCAGTCAGCCACAACATTAAGGGGTCTGCCTTATCGGGACGCGAAACGCGGGGCGCAAGGCAGAAGCATTTAAACAGTTACCAGAATCATGTAGGACGAGTAGTTTCACCAAGCTGGGATGCGAGTCAGTCAGTCAAGTCAGTCAGTCACCAGTCACCAGTCAGGCAGTTACAATAACGCACGGAGAAGGCGGAGTCAAGTGGTGAGCTTCAACAAGAAGTGCCATGTCGAGCAAGTGGGATAGCCCAGTGCAACCCCGTGCCGAGGGCCGGGGTGGAGGGCCCTCCCAGGGTCGCCTCACCGGAATGTGGTAGGGAGGTAACAGTTGGTTATAACCCTATGCCGAGAAAGGGAGCGAGCGGTGAGCTCCAACGAGGAGCACCATGTCAAGAGGAAGACAGCTGAGTGCCGAGGGCCTGTAACAGGACCATCCAGATCACCAGATCTCATCAACTGCCGGAACATATCCGGGCCATCCAATTCACCAGACATTAACTGCCGGAACAACTGCCATGCAAGACGTGCAGATAAGAAACCACATCGTCACTCAGGGACCTGTCCTGTCACATAATGCCCACAGAATCGGAACCGTAGCCAGAACATTGTCATCAGCCCTTCAGGCCATAACTCGCAGGGATTTAAAGTATGCATAAATTCTCGGCACCATGTGTCGGGAAAGTATGTATAAACTTCCAGAAAAGTTCCAGGAATGCATGAATGAATTCCTGTTAAATAAACCGGTTCAAAACTAAGTCGTGATGAAGTCATTGTGTGATATACCCTCAACCTACAAGGCACCCTATAGTCTGTGCCACTTAACATTAACCGTAGACCCTACGAACCATTCTGTACACCACAGGTGGGGAGTAGCGTCAAACATTTCTGGAAGTCCTTTATTGTCGTCCACTTTGTATACTTCCATAGCCTTGTAAGGAAGGAAACGTTTTCCTGGAAATAGCAAACAGTGTACTGGCGACGATATAAGGAAAATGGAATGGTAAATGAAATATTATGAGGAACACAAAGGTGGACCTGTTATACCAGTTCTCCATGTATTGTGTTCAAACAAATATTTTATTGGTAAACAACTGACGCTCACAAGGTCTGGTTTTGTTTCAATTCAACAGTGATTAATTTTTAAGAAAAGGTTAGTAACATTTCCCTTTTTTAAATATATGGTTAGGATAAGCCTATGGGTTAACAGGAAGTAACCACTGGTTGCAAAAGAGCCTGAGTAAATCAAAACATTAAGTAAAAATATGCCACTACATATGTTTATTTAGTAAGAAATGTCACATTTAATAAAACCTCAAGTGAGCACAAGAAATTCAGGAAAATTATATGCTTTCGGGTTTATTTCAGAAAAGTAATTGTTTATAAAATTCATTTCATTCTAAATTCTAAAAAATATCGCATATACATGTAACGTTTGCCAGCCATGGCAATGGCATACGATTTGAACTCATAATTTGAAGAAGATTAATAAATGGTAGCCAATCAAAACGCTTATTACATTTCCAAAACGGCCCACTTACTTGGAAATTGATGATAATAAATTTTTTATGAAATTTAAGCTAAACGATAGTACTATCCTAAAACAGTTGAGATAAAAACAACACTGAGAAAATGCATACAGAGAATCATATTTAAGTGGTTTCATTAGAGGTTGTGTTGAGTGTAGAGAAGCAAATTTGCGGTTTTGAAGCTAAACGTGATTTTTTTTTTATTTGTTGCTTATAAATTTTTCTTCACTACTTTTTGATCGTTATTTACGTCCGGTCTTCAAAACCTATGTTAGTTCATAATTATACTGCTTTCTCATTGGAAATTTGGTATTGTCAAATTTTGATTTCCGCAGAAACACACCAAAAGTGAAACTGAACACTGATGTATTTTTCTTCCATACTTATTCTTTTGTTCCGACAAGACATCAGGTATTTTACACTCAACGAAGAGAGTAAGAACATTTTTCAGCAAGAGAATTTAATACTTCAATTTCTGAAGGAACCTAAATTTTCTGCACCTTAATGCTTGCTCTAACCTATGTTTTTATCTTAACCATTGTGTCAAAATAGCCAAACAAGCCGCCAGTAGCGAACCGATTAATCACTACATTTTAGTCTCCTTCATGTTAACAAGTGTTCCTCTTACACCTTGTAAAATTACAGTGAGAAACAGTACATTGCTAAACACCAGTTAACTATTATTTTTACATTAACCATATTAAAATTTACTTGAACCTTTAATCGCGAATTGTGAAACTCGCCCTTGAACTTACAGTTCTGTATGTATATATTAATGCCACTATCGTGCGGTGTAAATGATCACAGTTCAAATTTAGATTGTGCTAACAAGACAATTACTTAAGTGTGCAAATATGTATTAAAACCTATACAGTTTGTAGGGGGTTCAGGAGCTTAGTTAGAGATACATTCATAAGATAATCATAAGTAATTGCGAAGTATATGCCCATTATCGTAATTCCCACTAAAGAATATATGTTTTCTGCCATATCATAAACAAAAAAAAGAGTCAATTAATTTTAAAACATCACTTATATTTTGGCCTATTTTTATATACGTCTTTATTTAAATGATTATATCCGCAAACCAAAAATTGGGTAACTGATTGGGACATATTTATTATCATCAATCCTACAAATGCATTTTTGAATTAGGTGCCGTATAGTTCAAGCTATTTTTATCACCTAGCCAATTAATTATTTCGAACGAATAACATTACAATTCTACACTTTCATATTTGAGTTGACACAATATGGAAAAATCTCTGGAACATAATTCAATATAGCACATGTTTCCAATATTTAAAATACACTTCAAACACACGGAAGTGCATTAATAAATGGAATGGGTAGCATTTAACTTATTTTAAACATAAAAATGAAGTATGTGCTATTGGCCTTAGAGCAGAGAACTTCTTTTCGATGTCCGTTACCAATATATCTGTGTACGTGTAACTTAAAATTTACTTTAAAATAAAGGCAATTACGAACAAAAATACAATTTAAAATTTTTTTTTCCAAAATTCTAATTTTTACATATCTATGAAGAATTTTTATTGCATAAATGAATTTATGTTTCCGCATATTATCGTTATTTTCTAATCGTATAAGGTGAGTATTAGTGTATTGCGTATGTCAAAGTGTGTCACCACTTGTGGCGTCCTCTGAGGTTTTTAACACAAATTTCTCAGAAAGCAGAATATTCTATAATACTGCATGTTGAAAAACCACTAGACAGTTTGTGTCGAATGCAGAAAAAAGCCCGTGACTGATTAAAACTAGTTGCTGATAAGCTGGTTCAATTCAATTAGTTTATCTTTGCCTAAGATAAGTTGACTTCCTTGCACAATTTTTTTAATAAACTACTCTTATAAAACTATTATATCTGCGTAGAAAAGTCTAAATTTGTAATACGATTGACACGTTTTAAAACTTTTATTTTACTACGTGGTACTGTGCGGAGTCAAAACCACCAAACATTTAAATAAAACAATTTAACCTCTAATATAAATAATTTTTACTCCAACACAATGGAGAGTTATTGTTACCGTAGAAGTGCTACAAGTCGAATTTTGAATGTAATTTTTGTCTTGGCCTCATTTTCTCAAAATGTTTTTAGCTTTTTTCGAGATTTTTTTAAGCCGAGCAAGGTGCTCTACATTTTAAATAAGACCAAGTTTTTAGTTGCAATGGCTTTAAGTTATATAGTCCGTTTTGGTGAATAAATCTCACCCCTGAATATTATACAGTCTAATTTAGTTATGAATTATATTTTCCGTAGTTTATATTGATAAAAATCAAACCATTTCTCTCTAGTATATTTTTGTAATGAAACACCAAAATTTTTCCGACTTATATCTACGTCATTCTGTATACTTTTGAGAATTTGGTGTTTGGCTTATGATCATTCAAACGTAACATGACAAATAAGCACAACTGACACATGGACATCTCCACGCATGCAGTAACCTACACCGTGAATTAAATGTCGGTTTATCTCAGTTACTACTTACCATTACAGACGACGACAAACGCCGATACGAGAAGCAGTGCTCCAAAAAATTTCATATTGGCTTCCATGGAAATACAGAAAAATAAAATGCGTTAATGACATTTGCACTCAGACAAGCATTTATATAGCAGTCTGTTTCGATTGTTATCTGTAATTCAAAAATTACGTAACTGATAACCTGCACTCGTAATGGAGAAAGTGATAAAGCAGTCTGTGGGGAAACAAACTTATCGATGACACTTTTTTGCAGTATCATTGTATGACGACTGGAAATTTTTAATAGCGTTGTTTACAAAGGACTCGTTTTTAAAGAACTCTTAAATATATTGATGTGACAATTTTTTTGCTTTATTGTGGATGTCTAGACACGCCCAAAAGAAAATTTGTATGGGTACGTAAGGGCTGCTCACCGTAAACTGAGCCATTTTGAAAGCTCTGCTTAAGATCTACTTGAAATCACATTACGTATTCTTCCACAATATAGAAAATTGATATTGCCATGGGCCTGATCACTTTATTCATGTGTCGGTCAAGAAAAACTGTCAAATTGTCAATAAAGTAAATATTTTACAAACTGCTGATTCTGGAACTTATATTAATTAATAATACAGAAAGTAAAGCAAGTAATTTCAGTGCTCTCGGATGTGTTTCTAACACTTTTAATTCAACGTTAAGACATGGAACTACTTTTCGCCCGCCGTTACCAACTTGATAGAGTGCACGTCAGTAAATGCGCTCGTTAAAATGACTGCAAGTAGGGGCAGTGACATTTTTTGAAATGTAATTTTTAAGTTGCACACTTTGCCGTGAACAGTCTGTAGGTAGGATGGTCGTAGCTTCTCGTCGACAACGAGGTTTTTAAAATATGGAGCGAGGTAGGCGACAATTTTGCTGTTCGGGGATATTTATAACTTTGCATTTTCTCTCGCTGTAAATAACGAATAGTGCATGGCTTAACGGTATTATAATTTGCAAAGCGTTTTCTTTGTAACGTTACAATTTGCAAGAGCTGTATTTGTACTACAACACTAGAAAAAAATTTGTAACGACCAGGAACCACTATGAGTCGCGAAGTCATAATTACAATTTATTATACTCTGTGATACTTATTCCACTTAAAATAAATTAGTGGGTTTTTGAATAACAACCATAAAATTGGGGCCAAATATTTTCTTTTTGTCTCATTACAGTTGTTTACGTGAGCATTATAAAATTTATTTTATTCTACTTCTATATAATGTAAGTTGAAATTCAAGCCTTAAGGCTGGTATTACAACTTACAATATATAGAAGTGGAAACAAAATAGTTTTAATGTGTAATATTAAAAAAATATTTATTGCACTCTTTGAAAACAAAAATTTCAGTGCTGGAAAAAAAATGTACAACTGGTTTCCGAGAAATGTTTGCTAAAAATACAAAATGTTTTACAGTCTAGCAGGTACTTGGTTTACTCGTATATGGACACAAGGCCTGTAACTGGTTAACCCCGAAATTCTCCCCGTGTTCAGAAAATAAAGAAACACTCCGCGCTTCATGTGTTGGTGACCATCACTGCCAAGAAGAGACGCGAAGAGATTTTCGTTGACGCAAGCTGAAAATATTCGCTCCTGCGGCAGTTAACTCACTTAAGCCACTTGTCCCTCTAAACCGCAAACAGTGGAGTGCTGACAAAAACATCGTGGCAAGTGAGCCGTGTTACCTATTATGAGAAAATCTGGATTGCGTTCAACTTTTAATTTAAAGAAGAAAAATATTTTTTGACAGAATCCATATTACATGAAACTTAAAATAATTGCGTAAATATTTCTTTGTAAAAATTACATTCCATAACCACTAAAACCAAACAAAAATGATATTCAGTGAAATTGCATGGGTATGGAAAGCTACGTCACTGCAGATAATAGCTGTCCATTAATTCAAATAATTCATTAAGTTAAATAATGCGTTGATTAAAGTAATTTGTGTCCGTTGGATAAAATGACTGCTTTTAGATAGTTCATACAACTGACGACCATAAAATTTGCAAATATTTTAGAAGAAATTTTTCCCTGCACTTTAGGGTAAAATTCGAGGGGAACATTGCGTGTTTGAAATATATCAAAAGTAATTTCACCGAAATGCCAAATGAGAGAGAAATAACTTTTAACACTCATTTCAATGTAGTTAGCAAGTATTTACTTCAAAGCCTGAGTCCAAACAATATTTAAAAGAAGTTATTTACACCAAAGATTTAATTCCGTTAAGAAGTTCCTTTTAGTTTTAAGAAAGCCGTGAAGGCACTAAAATCACCTGCAATNCCAAAGATTTAATTCCGTTAAGAAGTTCCTTTTAGTTTTAAGAAAGCCGTGAAGGCACTAAAATCACCTGCAATCACGATTTAGCTTCTTGAATTTTACTGTAAAATTTAAAATGATTCTTAAGGACAAATACGATATGAATTTCCTAGTAATTTGTTAATGCTGCTTAGTTCATATCAATTGTTTAATTTTAGCTGCCACAGAACCATGGAGAGTTTTCGAATTGTTCTCTGTACAGAGTTAATTTACACGTGTCACAACTATACACAGAGTTTCGGTATATCTGCTGTACTTATCTGTAAAAATCTCTGTGAATATACGGAAATGTTTTACAGTTTACTGATCCAATACGCACGCAGTTTCTTAATAATTACTACGCACACGGTGCGTAATGCAATGACACGAGGCCCTAGGCTTGAGTCTACCTACACAAATTTTTAATTTAAAATAATAATAGCTTTGTTTGTAAACAAGTGACATTTTTTCCGCCGATGACGGGTCAGAAATTTCCTGCGAAAACAGAGCGAGTAAGACTCCGTGTAACATAATTTGCATGTACCTATTTTTCCCTGGGTGAGTTGTTCTGACATGGCCGAGAGATCTTCAGATATTTTACTTTGCCTTTTTTTTTCTATTAGCATGGANTTTAATGCCACCAGTGTGCGGTGTAAATGATCACAGTTCTGATTTAGGTAGTGATATCATGACGGTTACTTAAGTGTGCAACTATATATTTGAGCACAGACAGTTTGTAGGGAGTTCAGGAGCTTAGTTCCAGATAAATTCATAAAATAATCGTAATTAATTGCGACGTTAACGCACATTATCGTAACTCCCAATAAAGAACATATGTTTTATGCCATATCATAAACAAAAGAAAGAGTCAATTAATTTGAAAACATCAGTGTTATGTTGGCCTATTTTTATATACGTCTTTATTTAATTTATTATATCCGCAAAACCAAAAATCGGGTAACTTATTGGGACATATTTTTTATTATCAATCCTACAAATGCATTTTAGAATTAGGTGTCGAAAATTTTCAAGCTATTTATCACCTAGCCAATTAATTATTTCGAACGAATAACATTTCAATTCTACACTTTCATATTTGAGTTGACACAATATGGAAAAATCTCCGGAACATAATTCAATATAGCACATGTTTCCAATATTTAAAATACACTTCAAACACACGGAAGTGCATTGATAAATGTAATGGGTAGCATTTAACTTATTTTAAACATAAAAATGCAGTATGTGCTATTGGCCTTAGAGCACAGAACTTCTTTTCGATGTCCGTTACCAATATATCTGTGTACACGTAACTTAAAATTTACTTTAAAATAAAGGCAATTACGAACAAAAATATAATTTAAATTTTTTTTTTCCAAAATTCTAATTTTTACATATCTATGAAGAATTTTTATTGCATAAATGAATTTATGTTTCCGCATAGTATCGTTATTTTCTAATCGTATAAGGTGAATATTAGTGTATTGCGTATGTCAAAGTGTGTCACCACTTGTGGCGTCCTCTGAGGATTGAAACACAAATTTCTCAGAAAGCAGAATATTCTATAATACTGCATGTTGAAAAACCACTAGACAGTTCGTGTCGAATGCAGAAAAAAGCCAGTGACTGATTAAAACCAGTTGCTGATAAGCTGGTTCAATTCAATTAGTTTATCTTTGCCTAAGATAAGTTGACTTCCTTGCACAATTTTTTTAATAAACTACTCTTATAAAACTATTATATCTGCGTAGAAAAGTCTAAATTTGTAATACAATTGACCCATTTTAAAACTTTTATTTTACTACGTGGTACTATACTTAATTTACTTACGGAGTCAAAACCACCAAACTTTTAAATAAAACTATTTAACCTCTAATATAAATAAATTTTACTCCAACACAATGGAGAGTTATTGTTACCGTAGAAGTGCTACAAGTCGAATTTTGAATGTAATTTTTGTCTTGGCCTCATTTTCTCAATATGTTTTTAGCTTTTTTCGAGATTTTTTTAAGCCGAGCAAGGTGCTCTACATTTTAAATAAGACCAAGTTTTTAGTTGCAATGGCTTTAAGTTATATAGTCCGTTTTGTTGAATAAATCTCACCCCTGAACATTATACAGTCTAATTTAGTTATGAATTATATTTTCCATAGTTTATATTGATAAAAATCAAACCATTTCTCTCTAGTATATTTTTGTAATGAAACACCAAAATTTTTCCGACTTATATCTACGTCATTCTGTATACTTTTGAGAATTTGGTGTTTGGCTTATGATCATTCAAACGTAACATGACAAATAAGCACAACTGACACATGGACATCTCCACGCATGCAGTAACCTACACCGTGAATTAAATGTCGGTTTATCTCAGTTACTACTTACCATTACAGACGACGACAAACGCCGATACGAGAAGCAGTGGTCCAAAAAATTTCATATTGACTTCCATGGAAATACAGAAAAATAAAGTGCGTTAATGACATTTACACCCAGACAAGCATTTATATAGCAGTCTGTTTCGATTGTTATCTGTAATTCAAAAATTACGTAACTGATAACCCGCACTCGTAATGGAGAAAGTGATAAAGCAGTCTGTGGGGAAACAAACTTATCGATGACAATTTTTTGCAGTATCATTGTATGACGACTGGAAATTTTCAATAGCGTTGTATACAAAGGACTCGTTTTTAAAGAACTCTTAAATATATTGATGTGACAATCTTTTTGCTTTATTGTGGATGTCTTAACACGCCCAAAAGTAAATTTGTATGGGTACGTAAAATCTGTTCACAATAAAGTGAGCAATTTTTTATAGCTCTGCTTAAGATCTACTTGAAAACACATTCTGTATTCTTCCGCAATATGTTAAATTAACATTGCCATGGACCTGATCACTTTATTCAGGCGTCGGTCATGAAAAACTGTCAAATTGTCAATAAAGTAAATATTTTACAAACTGCTGATTCTGGAACTTATATTAATTAATAATACAGAAAGTAAAGCAAGTAATTTCAGTGCTCTCGGATGTGTTCCTAACACTTTTAATTCAACGTTAAGACATGGAACTACTTTTCGCCCGCGTTACCAACTTGATAGGATGCACATCAGTAAATGCGCTCGTTAAAATGACTGCAAGTAGGGGCCGTGACATTTTTTTTAATGTAATTTTAAAGTTGCACACTTTGCCGTGAACAGTCTGTAGGTAGGATGGTCGTAACTTCTCGTCGACAACGAGGTAATTAAAGACAGAGCGAGGTAGGCGACAGTTTTGCTGTTCGGGGATATTTATAACTTTACTTTTTCTCTCGCTGTAAATAACAAATAGTGCATGGCTTAACGGTATTATACTTTGCAAAGCGTCTTCTTCGTAACGTTACAAGTTGCAGGAGCTGTATTTGTAATACAACACTAGAAAAAATTTTGTAACGACCAGGAATCACTATAACCCGCGAAGTCATAATTACAAACTATTATACTCTGTGATACTTATTTCACTTAAAATAAATTAGTGGGTTTATGAATAATAACCATTAAATTGGAGGGAAATATTTGCTTATTGTTTCATTACAGTTGTTTACGTGAGCATTATAAAATTAATTTTATTCTACTTCTCTATAATGTAAATTAAAATACAAGCCTTAAGGCTGGTATTACAACTTGCAATATATAGAAGTCGAAACAATATTGTTTAATGTGTAATGTTACAAAAATATTTATTGCACTCATTGAAAAACAAAATTTCAGTGCTAGAAAAAAAATGTACAACTGTTTTCCAAGAAATGTTTGCTAAAAATACAAAAACGTTTTACAGTCTAGCAGGTACGTGGTTTACTCGTATATGGACACAAGGCCTGTAACTAGTTAACCCCGAAATTCTCCCCGTGTTCAGAAAATAAGGAAACACTCCGCGCTTAATGTGTTGGTGACCACCATCACCGGCGAGAAGAGACGCGAAGGGATTTTCGTTGACGTAAGCTGAAAATATTCGCTCCCGCGGCAGTTAACTCACTTAAGCCACTTGTCCCTCTAAACCGCAAACAGTGGAGTGCTGACAAAAACATCGTGGCAAGTGAGCCGTGTTACCTATAATGAGAAAATCTGGATTGCGTTCAACTTTTTATTTAAAGAAGAAAAATATTTTTTGACAAAATCCATATTACATGAAACTTAAAATAATTGCGTAAATATTTATTTGTAAAAATTACATTCCATAACCACTAAAACCAAACAAGAATTATATTCAGTGGAATTGCATGGGTATAGAAAGCTACGTCACTGCAGATAATAGCTGTCAATTATATCAAATAATTCATTAAGTTAAATAATTCGTTGATTAAAGTAATTTGTGTCCGTTGGATAAAATGACTGCTTTTAGATAGTTCATACGACTGACGACCATAAAATTTTCAAATATTTTAGAAGAAATTTTTTCCTGTTCTTTAGCGTAAAATTCGAGGGGAACATTGCGTGTTTGAAATATATCAAAAGTAAATTCACCGAAATGCCAAGTGAGAGAGAAATAACTTTTAACACTCATTTCAATGTAGTTAGCAAGTATTTACTTCAAAGCCTGAGTCCAAACAATATTTAAAAGAAGTTATTTATACCAAAGATTTAATTCCGTTAAGAAGTTCCTTTTAGTTTTAAGAAAGCCGTGAAGGCACTAAAATCACCTGCAATCATGATTTAGCTTCTTGAATTTTACTGTAAAATTTAAAATAATTCTTAAGGACACATACGATATGAATTTCCTAGTAATTTTTTAATGCTGCTTAGTTCATATCAATTGTTTAATTTTAGCTGTCACAGAACCATGGAGAGTTTTCGAATTGTTCTCTGTACAGAGATAATTTACACGTGTCACAACTATACACAGAGTTTCGGTATATCTGCTGTACTTATCTGTAAAAATCTCTGTGAATATACGGAAATGTTTTACAGTTTACTGATCCAATACGCACGGAGTTTCTTAATAATTACTACGCACACGGTGCGTAATGCAATGTCACGAGGCCCTAGGCTTGAGTCTACCTACACAAATTTTTAATTTAAAATAATAATAGTTTTGTTTGTAAACAAGTGACATTTTTTCCGCCGGTGACGGGTCAGAAATTTCCTGCGAAAACAGAGCGAGTAAGACTCCGTGTAACATAATTTGCATGTACCTATTTTTCTCTGGGTGAGTTGTTCTGACATGGCCGAGAGATCTTCAGATATTTTACTTTGCCTTTTTTTTTCTATTAGCATGGAAGGTAATTCATAATGTAAAGTTCCGTATTCTGCGCGCAACCCGGCGACGTCGAGTCGTAATTTCGTCGGAGAAGCCTCTCCTTCAGACGACGTGTAGCCGGGTAGCTCGCCGCGCCCTCGAGCGTTCATGAATACCTCCTCCCGCGACCCTTGACCTCTCCCCGCCGCCGAGACGCGGCGAGGTTGTTATAATCACTTTGCCAGCTCACGGCGTTCTCTCGTCGCCCTCCCTCGAGCCCTTGTCGCACTGCCGGATTTTCGCCTTCGTCCATTTTTGACAATGACGTTTTAAGACAATGCACGGCAATCGAATTTTTCCTTCGAAACAAATCTTGGCAAATAATCTTGAATGTGTTTTAAAATGTGTCGCGCTGTAAATTTTTTTTTACCGGGAGAAACAGATTCGGATTATTATTTAAAAATTATTTTAATAGTAAATATTGCCTTTGTTTTTCCATGCAGTCCATTACAGGAAGAAATGTAAGAATGTTGTAATTTATTTTCGCTTCTTTACTAAATTCAAATTTTAATTTATCAGAGATATTTCCTGCATAATGAAATTTAATTCCTCAGAGTCCGTTATATTATATGCAATATTCACTTAAAATGGCATTCATGCCCAGACGGTTTCTACATAAATTTGTTATCTTCATAACCTTCTTAGTTTCCAACAATTTTTCGTTAATTTAAAATGTCTTGACGTAAATTTTTGTCGTGCGCGATTCTAATTGGCTGAGATCGTCAAACATCAAATAAATTTTATAACTGGTCCAATCTTCAAACGTTTGATGAAAACTGAAGACATCCAACTCTTTCAGATAAATATGGCGGCGTTTATGATTTTTCGATGACGTCATGATTGTCCAAATTTATTCGACCAAACTTATTGGAACCATTTTGACGGAGAAATTAAACAGTGTGGCAGGGGCTTAAGACTTTCCTCTCATCACAGCTGGTGAAATTTCGGCACATCTTGCCTCCCGGTTAATCAGGCGCTTTTGAAATCGATCACCGAAATCAAATTAATCCTTGGCGGAGTGAGTGAAGGGATTTGTGAGGCTCCTAACATCGAGGACTTGAGAGCCGATGAGAGGTGAAGCAAGGTGAGANAGATAAATATGGCGGCGTTTATGATTTTTCGATGACGTCATGATTGTCCAAATTTATTCGACCAAACTTATTGGAATCATTTTGACGGAGAAATTAAACAGTGTGGCAGGGGCTAAGACTTTCCTCTCATCACAGCTGGTGAAATTTCGGCACATCTTGCCTCCCGGTTAATCAGGCGCTTTTGAAATCGATCACCGAAATCAAATTAATCCTTGGAGGAGTGAGTGAAGGGATTTGTGAGGCTCCTAACATCGAGGACTTGAGAGCCGATGAGAGGTGAAGCAAGGTGAGAAGGGAAAATTCGGAAGCGATCCGGCCGGGAATCAAACCCGGTTCACCTTAGTGGGAAGCGTGTAGTCTAACCACTACACCACCGCGGCCCTCTCATTGGCGGAAACTGCATAAATTCTAAAGTATCAGTCGCTGGCATGAGATGAGATACGCAGTAGTTGTATACCTTGACCCCTTTGCGTATAAATCAATTTTTTTTTTTATGCAGAAAAAAATTTAAGATGTGAGAAGTGCCTACGTACTTCTTTTAACAACAGGCAGTTTGACGCATATGGAAATGTTTTCAGTATATCCATGGCACAAGAGAAAACCGAATTATAGAATAGTTGGTGTGTCAGCATGAAACAATTACATAATATAATGTCCGTATTGGTAATAGCTTCTGGACTTGTATAGCATTGGCCATTCTGCCGCATGTATAACGTGAACGAGTTTACTCCGGACTGTATTTTGAGGGGTTTAAGCTGTTTAAAAGGCGGTATTTCTTGTAAATTTTGAGGACATTCTATATTTTCATGAAACGGTTCTGATAGTAACTTGATTAAAATACTAAATAATTAAAAATAATAACATTAATCAGGGGTTTTATGCATAAATGTGACAATTTTATCTTAACATGTTGGTGAGTACAATTTTAAAAGTTATTTTGAGACTAAATTCTGTTTCAGCTGAAGTGTTTGTTGAATTCACGGGCCTGTGATATCGCAGTTTCTTCGGATGTCAGCTCTTGCTTCGCCTGCGGTAAAGGTTTGATTTATGAATATCCGGTCATTGAATTTTTTTCAAAGAAGTTAAGTTTTAATACAGACGAGCCGAACAGAAAATTTACAATAAATATTATTCATGATATTTTAATAATATTAATAATTATTTCGAGGTGTATCCTGAAAATATATAAATTTTTCATTCCTCTTGCTCGTAATTTTCTTTCATACTNTTAATAATTATTTCGAGGTGTATCCTGAAAATATATAAATTTTTCATTCCTCTTGCTCGTAATTTTCTTTCATACTCATACTATTTTCAGACGAATATTTCATGTCACAACAAAAAAGAATGTAATATCCCAAACATGCAAAAAATAATTTTAGATTTTCGGACGTCTTTAAAAGACAATTTTAAATACTATGATATGGTAAATTTCCTCATGAAGATTGTTATTGATAAAAATAATTTTGTGTTCTTAAAAAAAAAAAAAAGCATTCCAGAAGAAAAAAAATCACACATTNGATTGTTATTGATAAAAATAATTTTGTGTTCTTAAAAAAAAAAAAAAGCATTCCAGAAGAAAAAAAATCACACATTTATATAGGAATTACTCTTTGCCAAGAAAAAAATTTTTGTAATATTTTATTGCATTGCTCTTGTAGTTTGTCACCTCGCGTCATAAACAATAACACAATTCATCACCCTNTTTTTGTAATATTTTATTGCATTGCTCTTGTAGTTTGTCACCTCGCGTCATAAACAATAACACAATTCATCACCCTTATAAAATAACTGCTAAAGACTGCTGTAGTGAATATATTTCTCAGATACAAACATTTCATGAAAGGTAACCTGTCCAAGTTTCCATGGGCATTCACAGATGCTCGATGTAGCCTCCATTTGTGACACGGCAGGTGTCTGCACTATACCCCCGGGTCAGCATAGCCTGATAAACGGAATCAACCGCGTCGCCTATTCGACGCCGTAACTACTGTAGTCACGATGCAGAAAACATAAAGCTTATACGAGAATCATGAACGTTTTCCATCGTAGCAGACGGATTTTCCGTACCCCAACATCTCAAATGGTGGCTGTTCATTTTGGCATTATGAAAAGCAGCTTTGTCGGTGAACATTAGTCCATGTGTGAAACCATCCACGTCCATCCATGCTTGCAAATACACTCAGAACTTTCTCCGTTTTGGTATGCCGGCTGGTCTTAGCTTCTGTACCGTGTGAAATATGTAAGTCTTGGACTGCGGACGCTTGCGTAACACGTGCCANTTTGTGAAACCATCCACGTCCATCCGTGCTTGCAAATACACTCAGAACTTTCTCCGTTTAGGTTTGCCGGCTGGTCTTAGCTTCTGTACCGTGTGAAATATGTAAGTCTTGGACTGCGGACGCTTGCGTAACACGTGCCACACTTTTGTTTTGCGGTGCCGTTAATTTCTCTGATGGCACGATGCGTTGATTTTCTGGGGCTCTATAAATATGTCGCAAGAATTTTTCCTACCGCGACGTTGTTGGCAGGTCGCCGTCCTGTGCTTCTCTTCCACGTGCAACCCGTCTGCTCAAATCGTTCCGCCCACATTGTGACGCTGTGACTATGATGTGCTTCTTTAGGTATCTCGGTTCATAAAATGTCTCCCGACAATGGTCACCGATGATGTTTCTGCGTATTCTGGGATATAGAAAACTTTTTCTATCGCTGGTGCCGCGATTTTGATTAGTAGCGCCTCTAGAAAGCAAGTTTCGATGTTTGAGTGTTTCAGTTGTTGTCAAACGAATCCTGGTGAGTTTACCTTTCATGTTATATTTATGTTTGTGAAATATATTCGTTACAGCATTCACNATCGTTCCGCCCACATTGTGACGCTGTGACTATGATGTGCTTCTTTAGGTATCTCGGTCCATAAAATGTCTCCCGACAATGGTCACCGATGATGTTTCTGCGTATTCTGGGATATAGAAAACTTTTTCTATCGCTGGTGCCGCGATTTTGATTAGTAGCGCCTCTAGAAAGCAAGTTTCGATGTTTCAGTGTTTCAGTTCTTGTCAAACGAATCCTGGTGAGTTTACCTTTCATGTTATATTTATGTTTGTGAAATATATTCGTTACAGCATTCACCGGAATGTTTTAATTTTGTACCAATAATTTATGACCTCCCATTACTTTAACGCAGCCTACCAGGCTATGGTTTTGGTATTCTAACGTGGCGCTCTCAGTCCTTTTGTTTCCACATTAATTTATGGTTTTCTGTTGTTGTAAGTAAAAAAAAATGTTCTAGGCACTCTGTACTTAAGCTGGCAAATAAATTGTTACATTTACTTAACCAACCAGCTGAAGGCTTTTTGATCGGTGATCAGTAATAGGAACCGGTCATAGCGTAGAGCATTGGCGTGGTGTTTTACCCCCGGGGAAGCTCATTGGATACTGAGCCTCGCAGTGTGCTGTACAGGCGAGATATAACCTTCATGTGATACACGTAAGCAATTTTCTACGAGCATGAAAGAGTTAACGACAGAGGCCCTGCCGCAACCTCGACCACCCACTCGGTGAATGTGAGCACAGGGATCCCAGCTCTCACACTGTTGTTCACCAAAATCAGTGACCCATTTCGGTACAGCAATGAAGACTGCAGTACCTCCTACAAGTACTGAGAACCTCGCTAGGCGTGCGTTATGGCCGGGGTTCTACTCAGACCGCTGTCGTCTCTCCAGGACATCACCGGAGCATTTTCACAGCTCGACACGTCAGTCACTCGAAGGGGATCCCTCACGGTTCTTCCTGACATGCAGAGTTGATCGCTACCACAACGAATCCACCCTCAATGCACCGATCACCCTCCGGTGATTGGTGCATCGAGGGCGGGGGCAAACCAATCGTCTTTTAGTATTACGTACTCTCCATGGCACTTGTGATTTTATCTGTACTGTCCGCCTGGTTCGCGTGATGGCTAACAGTCTCCACGGCAAACATTCAGGGATATAGTTTTTAGCTTGTGCGCAATTTTTGCTCTTATCAGAATCGTGGAACTCTCTTCGAAATCTAATCTGATTGAAGTACGCCATGTGATGATCTGACTTCGAGTACAGGAGTGCTCTAAATGTTTCCACGGGCTCTATAAACAGACACTTGGAAAGACGGCTGCTGTGGTACGAAGCATGTCCAAGCAGGAGTAGTGAGCAGTAATTAAGTTTATATTGGCTGTGGGATGCAAACGCGGGGAGATTCATCTCAGAGAACAGACCTTGTGCACGGAGAAAAGCGTGTGTCAGGCAGATGGCCATTACTGATTGGTCGCGAACATTCCGCGAGAAAAAAATGAAAAAAGAGGATTTGCAGCGTCTTGACAAGGTGCAGTTAACCCCAGATGATACCTACTGTCCAAAGCACAGATGTGTCATTGTGTGACTTTCGTGTAGGTGATAAACTTGAGAACTTCTTTAAGCACAAACAGAAATCTTTCCCCGTGGACGGAATTTTACCTCACACCTCGACACCTGGATGTCTACCTGAACACCATGTGTGACTTCTTCTGAGAAAAATTGCTTGCAGAAAACTTAATTAAATACTACTCTTTTTGTATGCTTGTGTTTCGTCCTTCCTTTCCTCCCCGTTCATTGGCTACACATCTCTAATGTGTTTCATTTGAACACGCCTCATACGTAGTATTAGAAATACAACTAAAAAAAAAGTACATTCCTTGCAAAGTCATATACCGTCTTCTGGAAATTCACTGTCCAGGAGCCACGATAAACCGTTTTTAGCAAAGATTTGTTCACTGCGAATGTCAGAACTGCAGAAGTAATTGTTTCAAGCAAGTTCGCGAATTTTCTAAGGTGCAGTTTTTCACTGTTGTCATGAACCTAGTGAGGAATGCACGAAGATCGCAACTGTTTCTTCGCAGGAGATTTGCTGTGTTGGTGTTTTTTTGCTCATTTTGTTGTCCGCCATTTTTGATAATAAACGCTTCTTTCCCCACGGTGTTCGTCTGCGTTGTCTTTTTTTTGTTCGAGTTAATTTTCGTATGTATGTGTGTAATGTACTCGTTCGTTAGTTTGATTAATTTTTATATGGTTTTGGCTCGTGTTATTTCTAGAACTGAATTCTTTCAGTGATGTTATTAATTTTTGAGGTATTTTCTGAGAGTAGACCATTATCTTTTCTTGATTTTTTGGTGTAGATCCTATGTCCGTTTTTATGTCATGTCGGGTTTTTTTCTGCTCAACGAATCGTATTTTCTAATTAATAAATTATTCTAACACTTACACACTTACACAGTACTACAGCTGTTCACAAAATGCACATAACTTGGCCTAAAGATGGCTTGAGTGTAAAAACTAATTATTAAGTAAAAACATTCTTTTTTCCCTTATGGCATTTGAAAAGCAATACTGTGAGGTGTAAAGTTAGTAGAAATTTAATAGGACATATTAGAGAAAATGTCCTACCACAATAATAAAAGTGCCATTGTTTTATTTTGCTTGTGTCCAGCGAAGAAGCCCCAAAGTGACGTAAGTCACAAAATGTACCAGTAATATGGAATGCTTCACTGCAATAAAAGCATATCTCTCATGATAAATTATTTGTCAATCAAATCCAAATCAGGTTCCCTTATCTTAACCATTAAAGCAATAAAGTAATTAGTTGCTAACTAATATCACATATTTTATTTGAACAATTCTTTGAATTTTTTACAGGTTTTACCTTTGCAGAGAGCTACCGAGCTTATCATAGTGTTACAATACGCAAAAGTGCAGTTTATCGTACCTTGTTATCTTGCCTCTTGTGTACTAGCAATTTTGATCGATAACTAATAATTAAAAAAACAAAAATTCTCAAATACTTCCGTTGAGTAACTATGCGTCTTGTGTATCTATAAACCTGCCCGAGGCATTGGCGGGTGCGAACGCTAAAACAGTACTACCTCTCGTACGACCTTCTTAACGATCATGTTTACCAGCCGCTATGCGATCCAGCGCGAAAGACTCCTGTTATCCGACAGTAGCTAGGAGCTGGCCTTCTAGCAGCAAGCACGCAGGATTGTGAAAGGAAGAGGTAAACGGGAGATCCCCTAGAAAACCCGCCCACTAGCGGTATCATCCGGCGCGATTCCCACGTGAGAAAATCAGGGAGTGACTCCGCCGGGAACCGTACCCAGTTCGCCCAGGTAGGAGGTGAATATTCTATCCACTACACCACCGCGACCCCAGGCGTAAATTTTATGTGGTGGAGTCACGCGATGCATATAACGCTTCTTATACAGACGTTGACCAGTCTGTACCATTATGTAGAACTTCGGTGTAAACTAACAACATGTCGTTCTCGGCAAACGTGTGTTCGGCCATCGTGTACTGTATTGCATTCATCAACGACTGAATGGCACATTTAGTGATAGTCGAAGCGGTACTTCAGATTGTAAGCAGACGTCACGTGACATCAGGTGACGTCAGACGTCACCCTTTGTCATGTTGGCTTTTTAAATTTTTTTTTGTGTCATCCTTGTAGCACTGCAACCGTACGTGTCCCGGCATGGGTCTCTCATCAAAACTTTTATATACTATGTGCCCACTACAACCCATTGAAATGTGTAACAGAAATTAATAAACAGCCTGTATATCATAAGGTTTTATTTTTCCGTTAGTTCTCATTGCCTTCCCTCTGTGTTAACTTAGATCACTTATATTCCGCATAATTTATTAACATAATTCACAATAATTACTTAACAATAGGGAATATGAATGCGGTTTTAGTAGAAACTATGGAAATTAACCGTGCGCTCAACAAGATTTTACGCCCCAGTTAAAGTTTACACGTTCAAATAGGTAAAACACAGTTGGCGTGCGTGTTTCAACCAGCGTGAATTAAGCTCGAAACCTCGAAAAACTACGGCAATAAAATCAGCACAATGCGCATTTCTGAGCATGCACGCAAATACAGATTTACTCATGCAAGCCCAATGATTTACTACGATGTTATTCCAGCCGCTGTCTGTAACATTGTTCATGTTGACCTAAAATCCTTTTACTGAAAAGTCATTTTCTACATAGAGAACCCAGGGAGTCCTTTTTATTGCAAGGAAAAGGCAATTTTCTAAGAAATAACAGTTTTTCAAATAAAGACGTAAATGTGATAAATGTTGTTGGTACAGCAAATATCGTGGTCTTACTGTAAACGTGGCTCCCTTTGAATGGGAAATGTTTTCCCGAGTTTCGTTGCCCTGTGTTTGAGTGAAAGCAATCCTATAAACTGAAGGTGGCATCATATTTGAGGGAATACTTTAGCTCAAAAAAAGCTTGTTAATGGAGTAAAAGAATCAAAATTTAATAATGAATCCTTTTTAAGACTTTTCAGCTGGAGTGATTTATGAATAATTGTGTGTGCTTTACTCATGTTAAAGAAACATGCCAATTCTAAATACAAAGTCAATAATTAATGGATATACAGAAAATAATAACCAAACTTTATTTAGCGTGGACTGCTTACAATATGTTAAGAATGTCTGAATGATAATGATACGCTATTATTTAATCTAATTTAATTAATATTTTTCTGTTAACATGAGACTTTTCATATATTGTATCATATCCTTGAAATCACCTAGAAGTTACAAATAAAGGTATCTCTATTTAGGAAAGCAAAAATGTATATATATTTTTTTAATTTAATTATTTTTGGCTTAAAATTTTTGGTCGGGCGCGCTTAATTTTGCTGAAACAACTCGGGGAAACTTATAGTTCACTGCTGATATTTGAATGGATCAAATACTCGGACTTAAACGTGACCCATTCTAGGGTATTATTCGTATTCTGCAAACCTAAGCTGAATTCTTGGTGCTGGTTTCATCATCATACTGAAAGTATAATAGGAGGTTTTATCTGGGTAAAGATATGTATTAAAAATTATTTCCCTCGCAATGCTATATCTTGATGTTATTTGTTTTATAATAAAGTTACTGACATCTAATCTTTATATAGTGTCAGAACACTTATCAAGGAAATTTTGTTAATTTCGACTGGTGCCACAGAAATTAAACATTTCCCATAAGATTTCAGAATATATACTATATGTTTTAGTTCGCGGAACTCATAATTGCATGCCTAATTGAAAAGTTGTTTATTGTAAACAGGTCTCTGTTTACGCATGAACATAAGCGCTAGTTATACTGGCGTTGCAAACAACTTGAAGCAAACTCGGCGCCTCCTGGAGAAGGGAGATTATGCAGGCGAAGTCGTGAGTTGAAGACGCCTGTAAACACGCATGAACACTTTCTTCTGCTTAGAAGCAGAACCGCAGAGCTTACTGTCTTCTCGTCTCTGAGGTTTTCTCAGTTTTCGTCAAGCGCAAAGCACTCTCTCGTACGCCACGGACACATTTTGTGGATAGAAACTCGGTTCCTACAACAGCACGTCATCGTTTCCTTAAACTGATTTACTTATTTCATCTTCCCTAATAACAAATTTATTAATGGGAGGGTTGAGATGGGTTGGGAGATTTTGACGGCTCTTAACAACGGGGTCTTGAGAGCCGATGAGGGTGAAATGAGGTGAGATTGGAGCGGCACCGGAATGCAAAGGCAGGAGGAAACGGGAGATCCACGAGAAAACCCACCGACCGCTGGCATCGTCTGGCATGATTCCCACTTGCAAAAATCCGGGAGTGGCCCGGCCAGGGATTGGACCCGATTCGCCCTGGTGGGAGGCGAGCAGGCTAACCGCTCAGTCACCGAAGCCCCTTTTTGGAAGGGAAGGTATTAAAAATAACCCTGCATATTCTTTTGCGTTAAGTGTGAACATGAGAACTTGTGTTGAGTGCACTGACCCTAAATTTGTATTCACTTGATATGCGCTGTAATGTAACAGACGTCGCCGAGGTACATCAAGATATTTTTGCGGTCTGATTACTTATTCATCGTTTGGGATTTTTTATTTGTTAGCCTATTTGGCTGTCAGGAGACGTACTTCGCTAGACATGTTCCTGTTCAGTGTAATTATTGGTTACGTAGTTCATTTGATCTTCGTTTTGTTATCTAGTACAATATTTAGTTCTCTTTTGTGTGGTATTTGGGCTGCTGGCGGTAGTTTGGAGTTCTTGATTTTAAAATGCATTTATAATTGTGGATTGGGTTAGAGGTGTATCTTCAGATTTTGGTACGTATTTCCCAGTTATTGGTATTTACAATTCAAGTATTTAGTAAAAATTTACTTCGTATACGAGCTTTAGCTATAAATAGCAACCCATAATATGTTTCCATTGCTCTTCTACTTCGTCAACAGCTAAAATATTTAACTAAAATCTTATAGACCATCCCATTTTTATTTTATATCAATATACATATAGTATATCTTACGGCGTCCATATATTAGAACGAAAAACGGAAATATTCAAAGTTTGTATTTGTAAAGTAAAAGTATTAAAAACTTAATTAATGTAATATTACAGCGTCTGTCCCATTGATAGGATGTGTTCCGATAGATAAAGTCATAATATGATTTTCAATCCGCATGATCACGCACGGAAAGGTGGGACCTATGATTATTGTGGGTTCCGAACCATTGGCTAATCCACTCGTTGCTCCAATATCTTGAGTTCTACAGGAATTTTTGCTCGGACAATTGCCTGCTTGGTATCCTGTTATTATCAGTAACCAAAGCCAATTTACAGCTGTATAAAAATTAAAGATATTATCGAGGATATTAGGAAAATCGAGATATGACAAAAGGAAAAGCAGATAATACTGATTTTTTTTTCAATAGCGCAGAGTGTAGGCAACCGTAGTATGGAAAAAAAATCTTTCTTTTTTTTGTAATTCAATTGAGAAAGAAAAATGCTTAACAGTCACAACAAACAGCTAACCTCCAGTGAGATCTTCATTCGTCAGAACCGTTTCTAGTTTGCTTTTTCTACTTTATACTTAATTTGTGTTATTTACGTTCCTTTCGCTGCAGAGATTTTTGTGAATTTTTTCCAGACAACTTTTCATTCCTCTTTTTGTGTGGCAGTTTCATATTATCAGTATATGATTGTATTTATATATTTAAACTTGTTAAAATGTAGAGTGTGAAAAAAGGCTGTAGTTGAAAATTTAACAACTTTTACTTAATTCCATACTTTAAGCGTGTTGCTTACTCTTCATTGGAACTATACTGAAGTAAAAGACAAGCTTATTAATTAATTAAGCCTACGTCCGAAGACATTCTTTACAGATTTTGTGGCCAAGCAGTTATTGTAGTACCGAGTCCCGTTCCTAAACCAAAATCCCCCAAAGCAACATAATGGTTCATCGCGGTACTGTAAGTTCAGCAAAATAACACAGTAGTACATCCTAAGCAACCTCTAGAGGTTTGAGATCGGGGGGCCTGGCCGGCCAACCCACAATGGATCACGTCTTCGGTGTCCATGTAGTCATTCCCCAAGGCAGCCAGATGTGGCATGTCGTTGTTATCCATAAACCGGTAATAGCACGCACTACGCTCCCAAAATGCCTGATATAAAGTTGTAGGCTAATATTTCCATTCGCCTGGCTTGTTTAAGAGAAACGATCAAAGTCATGGAGAAGTGTATATGAGCCCAGCAAGACACCGTCCCCAGGGCAGAATGCCACCACCATTATGATAGTCATCTTTAGTTATGTTAGCTGGGCAGCGCCTACTGTCCATTTCAAGTCACACGTAAACACAGTGGAAATTACTGCCGAAACTAAACCTGAACTCACCCGTCAACAGGACTTAGTCACGACAAATCATTGGTCCACGCTCTTTTTCTGCACCGCTATAATATGCCCTTTTTTTACAGCGGCCAGTGAGATGGCTTTCTTATGCGTCTAGTCGTACAGTCCCACTGGATGCAAGAGTCGGTACGAAGTACTTTTGGAACGCTCTTGCCTGTGCCTTCCCAAAAATCCGTGGCAAGTTCTTATTCTGCTGTACTGCGACTCTGCCATCTGCCAAGTAACGGTCTTCTCGTGGTGTAGTACTTCTTAGACGTCGCGAGTATAAGAATGAGATGACGTTTCCACTTCGTCATAACCCCGAGAGACCGTGTGAAGACACTTTGGCAAGTGTGATGGCTTGGAACGCCATCGCATTATTTTTGCCTGCCTCCGGTTGCCACTACAATTATTTCTCTCTCTCTCTCTCTCTCTCTCTCTTTCTCTTTCTCTACTTAGTTAACAAGGTTTCTTGAAGCCAATCGCTGCCAAATGCACGCTGATAACACGTCAAAAATGCACACACCACGCCCAAGGATCTGTTACTCCTACAGCAGCACTACACAGTATCTGCCTCTGACGGTGATATGCAGTCCCGTGTTGCGGCCTATATAGACCCCACTTGTACAGACAGCTCGGTAACAAAGCACGGTACTGTTTTAATGTCGATAACAACCGTGTATTGTCTATTCGCGGTTTCTTCGCACTTTTTGAATAGAACATTTGAAATTTTACCCCATGCATAACGTGTTTGGTTTTTTCCTAGAAATATAATGTATCGTAAGTTATTTGCACTTCCGTTAATGTAATAGCATTTTTTTTTGGTTAAATTAGCATTATACCTGTGCTGTTTAATTAAATAATAATATTTAATTTATAATTAGTATGAATATAAGTAGAGAGAAAATAAGAATGTTGGTAATGCCTAGTAAGAAATAGTTCTTATGAAATATATTATTAAACTGAACGCGCACGAACGCGGTGCGTTGTCCCTTTGGTGTAATTTTCCAAACTCGGTCATGCATTGTTTGCGCGAGGCGGAGTAACATCGTGTAAGTAGAACTTTAGCAGGGCTTCATAAAAGTTGGAAGTAACCGTGAATGAACTATCGTTCGCTTTCGCAACTTCAATTCGCTGTTACGCTTTATTTTGTGCATAATTTTACAATAAGTGATGGTGCGTAAATTTTTTACGCCAGTGATGATTTGGTCCGCCAATGTCAGCGTGTGACGGTTCTCTGTTTATTTCAACGTAATGCGTGTATATTTTCAGTCTATAAAGTGTATATCTACAGCCATAGGCACGGCAGAGTGATTAAGGGGGTAAGAGAGCATTAGCCCAGCCTTTTTTCTGTCACCAGAGGAGTTCCTCCCACGTCCCAGTTTGATAGACAGAGATTGTCCACTATTTCAGTTTGTAAAAAGTATTGATAACTGATGGTAAACTGCTTGCCTCGTACTTTAAAAAAAGACTTAAGTTATTAGTTTTTATGTAACTAAAAGTAAAAAAACATTCCAATATAGATTGTTAATTTATTTAAAAAATTTAAAAGTAAGAAGAACATTCCCTAGAAGAATCTAATCTCAGTGTTTGAACCACTCTGACATTTAACTGAGAAGGAATGGATAGTATATTTCATGTTTCTATGCACCTTAAATGTATAATGTGTTGTGTTTTAAAATATGTATGAATAAAAAACATTTAATTCAGAATATTTAATTGAAAGGACACGATTGCGAATTGCAATCGCTCGCCATGCAAAATTTTAATAATGTTATTTTTTTATTTTTCATGTTGTTAAAAATATTGACCTACTTGGACATAGCTGTATGCACAAATACAGAAGCAAGAAGTGTTAATGATATAACTAATGGGCCTGCTTCCTTTACATGGATCCAAACAACTTTTAGTGGAATTCTTAAAAGACTAGACGGTACATAAGGCCTTTACGTCTCGTTGACAGCAATTTCATCAGAGATGAATCCAGAAAGATATGCAACAGTGGTGATACAATTACAGATACACGCGTGGCTTATCTAGGATTCGAACCGGAAAAGCCTCGTACCATAATCTAGCGTACAAGCAACTGCATTTTGAAGGTACCATTAGAAGAATCAACTTCGGAATTACTAACCTGAAATATTTACTGGGACGTAATTTGGAAAATAAGTGCCTGAGCGACTTAAATCATGTAAAATTACATGGCCTACCGTAGTGCTACGTGTGTGTAGATTTTGGAGGGAATTGGTTTATTGGTTTACGAGATATAGCATAAAAATTGACTATTGATAGTTAAATACATCGTCATACCTCAGAAATGTGTAATAAATATTGAATAAATAGTTAATAATTTAATAATTATTGATTATTTTGCTAATTTGTGAGAAAAAATGCTCATATTAAATTCTGGTATTTTTTTATTACTGTGTGTTTATGTGTCTTTGTAAGCCTTCCTCGTTTCATAACATTCAAACTCTTGCACCGAATGACCAAATTTTATTTCTTAGAAACCACGCCTAATTTTTCAAAATGTCGACCATTGCTTATTTTCAAAACGGTAATTCAAAAAATTTAACTAAATAAATAAAACTTTATTTTAGAACTTAAAGAGCCCATTTTGATCAAAGTCAGTAGTATTTCAGTACGTAAAGAGAGTAACATATCCACTAAGCCACTATCCTTTAGAAAATAATTCAGTCTAAACATTTATGAGCAATCTTTTTAAATAATTTTACTGAGTCACGTTAAACCTACAATTACAATCATGCCAAGTCATGCACTGGATTTTATAATCACAAAGCTTGTGAAATCCCCGCCCTCTCGTTTGTATGTATCCCTTTTAACTCGGGTATTATTGAACAGATTTCAACAAACTGTATGAAAATGTTAATTCTTAGGGAGGTATTTTCAGATTTATTCTGTGTTATCTCTGTGTAAAAGATACGATATGCTCATGATATTTTTAATTTTTTCAATGCAGTAATTTGGCTGAAGAAAATAAGTTCTTTCAATTTAGGTACCACCGAACTTTAAATTATTATTTTACTTCCATTGAATACCACAAATCCCGTACGTACAGCAACGAATGTTAGTTTATATCTGCAAAGTTTTGTATTCGCCGCAAGCTTGTCATTTACTATTTTTTGGACGTTTACAATTTAATCCTTTGCTCACGGCAGCGCGCGTGTTTTTTCTTCTTTTTTTTTCACCGCACAGTGAACAATTATGAAGTCTGTGCCACAAAGTAGAGTGCAAAGAGGGTGATAAAAAATATAACTGCAACAACCCGGACCACATTCTTCCAGTTTGACAGGGCACCTAATAAAAGCAACGGGGAATAAGAGACAGTGCGGAGGGGGGTGGGGGATGGTGGATCCCCCTGACCTTGCTGCGAGAGAGATAAGGGTGGAGATGTGTGTTCTCCTCCCCGGTATAAGCTCCCGGCAAGATGGATACCAGACACTCGCGCCCTGTAATGTCACAGATAGTGGCGCGGGCACGTCTGCTCTCCGGGCGCTGGAAAATTCATGAGAAAGAAAATATTTAAGAACAAGCTCCCGGCATAAAAATCGCTCGTTATCCGCGGTGAAAATGGACGAAGCGCCGCCTCGCGTATTTCAAAACAAGCAGCGCGTCGTGGGGAATTTTCCATAACAATCCGAACATTTAGAACTCGCGTGTCAGGCACTGACTTGAAATGTAATTACTTCAACGAGAAAAAAAAGTCACGGCTACAGATGGTTAACGTCATGTATAACTCAACAATTTCCGAACAGTTAATTTACAAAATGTTATACTTGTTGGATAACTCCGCAAAATAGAAAATACACCAGAAACACTTTTAATCTATCAAATAGCGTATAAAAATACCATGAGCTTTATACTTTGACACTTTATAAAATTCATGACTACTTTTTCTATAAAGTGAAATGAAGTACAATGAGCTCAAAAAAACGATACATTCTAAACTTCTTTGTTAACCACCAATGCCTAAGGTTACCATAAATTATGGATAAAAACGAACGATAGTCGCTCTGGGAAAGAACATTTCCTTAAAAAGGAGGACAATTAAATTTAATTGGCGCCACAAATTATTTATACTGATGAGCATTAAATTATTGTTTTTCATGTAACTTAATATTAACAATTTCAAAAAAAAATACTCTAAACATATGTTAAGTAATTTTCCTAAGTATAATTATTAAAATAAAATAGCTTTCCCATCGTCAGTTACCATAAAATATGAAAGATAAATACCAGGAAAATAAACTGTCAAGCTTGTAATTAAAACAGCAAAATATTTTAATATGAAAAATGAATTTAACTGAGAAATAAAAATTATACGTAAATATAATTTACACAGTTCATCAAAGAACGTATTGACGTAATGATTTACCAAATAAATGTTGACGTATGTGTAAAACATTGTAGGAATAAACTAATAACATCAAAACAATAAGTAGACGAATACTACCTTTTATCAGGTAAAAAAAAGTCGGACATTTTTGATCACTACGAAATATCCGGCCTTCTGGCCACCTTACATGCCACTGGTTTCATTCACGGTTACATTAAAATTTTCTGAAGCCTTGCTAAACTTATACTTCCAAGATATTCCTCCGCCTCGTGCAAAAAAAGCTTAACCGAGGCTGGAAAATTACACCAAAGGGACGACGTGCCGCATTCGTGCGCACGAAGTGTAATAATATTTTGTATAATATGTATTTGTTTTACTAGATATTACCAACAGACCAATTCTGTCTTTTTTTTTATACATGTTAATTACAAATCACATGCTATAATTTATAGATAAAATATAAGTAAGAGTTAAATTTAACTAAAAAATCAGGTATGTTTTATGTAAACGCATGTGTAAATCGCTTTTGATCGTGGGATATATAGGAAACGATCAAACACGTCATATATGGGATGATTGTTTTCGAAGGTTTGACTCAAAAAGTGTGAAGTTACCAAGCATAGACTATATATAACCTATCAAGCGTTTCTCAAGCCAGCCGTAAGCAACCTTTATCTCCCGTTATACCAACCCGCTTCGGAAAGCGCATATTATATATTTCTCTCTACGCCGCATGTATGTGTACCCGGCCTCGTTATTTCAAGTTAGCCTCGGCGCCCTGGGAGGAGCTGAGAAAAATATTACGAGTCCCGAGACGGGACCGACCTACCACGGGAATTCCCCGAGAATTATGCAGGCCGGCGAAGCTTCTATAGAAGTGTTTATTCTAAGCCCAGGCATTGAGATTTAATACACCCTAGGGAAAAACCCTTCAAGAAAAAAATGCATTACAGTTTGTTATTGAACGTTTTTGGAGTTATTCGCAGATGCGGAAACACGATTGTATCTCATGACTATGGAACAATTCCTAACCGGTAGAAAACCAACTTTCTGGTAGAAACTGTTCACGATAAACTGGGCACTTTTGAAATCAACCTTTAAAAAATGTCACTGCCACTATCTGCATGTATTTTAACATGAACGCTGGCTGGCATGTGGCCAGTAAAGTTGGCAACGACGGAGGGAAAGTAGTTCCGCGTATTAACGTTGAAATAAAAGTGTTAACATTTGTGAACACCGAAATTATTTTATTTGCATTCGTTTTTTTTAAATTAATATAAGTGTAAGAGTTATCAAATTTTTAAAACATTTACTCTTCTTATACTGCCACAGTTTACTTGACCGAATTATGTTGGAGAAAGAATGTTAAGTTTACCCCAATGCATATTGTGGTAAACTGAATTTTAAGTCATAATGGATTTATTGATAAACCTGTAAATAATGGAAATAATTGGATGAATCCGGCTGTAATAGCAAATACTGCTCCTATTGATAATTCGTAGTGAAAATGAGCTACTACATAATATGTGTCATGTAATGTAATAGCAATAGATGAGTTTGATAATACAACCCCGGTTTTTTTTGCTGACGCCCATGGCAAGTTAATTTTCTATATGGTGGAATAATGATCATGCAAGTATGTCTATAAGCAGGGCTTTCAAAATTGATCAGTTTACCGTGAACAGTCTATAGCCAATATTTTTATCATGCCGGGTGTTTGATGTCGTTCCGTTAGGCTGGACTCGCAAAAGTCCGGTCGTGTCCGTCACTCGTCCGTCCGTCCGGCGGTGACGTGATCTTTAAACAATCGCAGGATAACCTTTTTTTCTACCCGTCCATCCGTCAAACATTTCAACCAAACTTTGACTTTCGCCGAATGGACGGATGGGCCACCGCCTTCTGACGACATTGCTTAGACGTGAATACGCGCTTTGAAATCAAAAGTAAGGTGGTGGATCTGTGTTTATTTGTATTTGGTGGTAAATTCCAGTTTTTAAAATGTAAATATAATTCAGTATAAATTCTTATCACTTAAAAATTATTTACCCAAAATGTTTCTCTCTTGAAAATGTATTTTCGACCAAAATATATATCCAACTAAAGAATGATGGTGATAAGTTGTCACGCAGAAATTTTGCCGTAGAGAAGGATTGACGGACGACCAATTGTGAATCGCTTTCAACTGACGGACGAAAACGACAGACGGACGACTACCGGACGACAGACTATTGTGAGTCCGAACTTACTAGTCACATTGTTCCTCGCTGTCGAGGATACAAAGCCATTTTCAAAGAACGCATAATTTACGAGGGATGTTTTTTTCATGCACCATAGAGTTTACATTGGAACCTTTTATTTTATTTTTCTTGATATTTCAAACGCAACATTTTAGGCTTTGTCGACATTAAAAGAATTTGGAATACCGTAAGCCCAGTTGCAAGAGCTAAATAATTAAATGTGTTTCGTTACAGTCCAGTTTCTTTCAAAGACAAATTTTTTATTGCAGTTAGTCGCGGCAGTCGGAAAGAACGTCCTGCTTGTGTTAACAAAGCGAAAATAGGAACTGCCTCCACACCAAACATCACTCAATTTTGACGCGAGAGAAATTAAAAACTACAGGTGGTCTTGATATAATTGAGCCTTTTTTTACAGTTTATAAGAAGTAATAATATTCAATATAAAACCACAAAACAACGTTTTTGTTTCAGTGTCTGGTTTAAATACTGTCAACGCAAATTCCGTAACAACTCTAACTCTATTATGGGGAACCGCCCGGGATAGAAAATCGTTACTCTTTCAATACGTACTCCGGACTTCGTCTTCTACTACAATGGCCGGTTCCACTATTTAAGTTTATCACTTGATCCAAGATCATGTCTGGATTTGATCTAAGATCACCATTTGAGTTCAGAGCATGACTGGGGATCAAGATGAACTTAATTTCGAACCCACGAATATGATGGTTCAAAGACATGATCCAAGATGATCAAAGACATGATTCAAGATTAGTGTAGTGTCTAAAGCAATGTTGTATATATATAATTCACCGGAAAGAAACATCGTAATATTTAAATTGTTTAGATAATGATTCGGTTGTTTTGTAAAATATAAATTGAGCCATGTGTAACAAAGGCTTAATATTTTAGGCATTATTTTATTTGAGAAATTACTGATATTTTGTGAAGATATAATAAATTTACGATTATCTCTCCGAGCAGACACAACGGAAAACTCAAACAGCCATTCAAAATATCATAAACTGGTCTCATTTTGCGCACGATCCACGTCAAAAAGTGAATCTTAAGTCATAATTTTTGCTAGCGAAAAATCATACTTCACCGACAAATTTAATTTAAAAATACTGTGACAGATAGCACTGAAGATTTTTTGTATGTGTAAAACAACGTTAAACACACTATAGATTATTCAGTAAAATTCGTACAACAACCGCTGTACTTAAAAAGAGACAATACAAAGCAGAACCTAGTTTTCTGTCCACTACATTCTTCAGAATACTGGTATTAAAAATAACGAGAATTGCGTTCGTAAAGAAAGTTAAGAATCAAACACAAAACTACCAGGAAAACTGTAATATACAAAGAGTGTGCTATAATTTTATCTTTCCCTTACATATGATATCATTTTCTGGCGAAGTTTTCCAGTGACCATGGCGACTGAAGACGAAGGCATGCCACCGTCTTCAGCTTCGTCGAAGATGAAGCTAAATTTCTGTAATTATTTTGGGATTTTAAAATATTATAAAAAAAATTGCTATTCTTTTTGTTTTAAGCAGTATATTTTGTTCGAGACGGTGATAAAAGTTTAAGGTCAAGGTCACATAACTTCATCCACGGTCAAGATTGCTCTTTGTCACGGTTCCTGCTATTGTGAGCGAGACAAATGGGTTTTCTCAGAATGTTCCCATGACTGTTTTATAAAAATATAGCTTCCCCCCTTCATCCCTAGCGTGCATGTCATCCTAAATGGTGGTAAAAGGTCAAGGTCGCATGACATAAAGGTTTCTGCTTTTGCAAGCAGGGCAAATGGGTTTTCTCAGAGTGTTCGCAGGTTTTTCCTTCATTCTTAAAATAAATTAGGTGTATATAAAATTTAAAAAGAAATAACTTTTTACCTTGCCTTGTATAACTGAATTCCCCTCTAAAATGGAAGTGCATGTGTGACTCGGCTGATCTGCCACCCTGGAGCCTGACTCAACTCTCGACTAGTGTATTTACCATCCCTTCGACTCGTTGAGACCTGCACAGTGCCTACGCCATCGATTCTCGAGATGATAGTTGATCACGCAATGTCTGACAGGGTGGGCGCGTTCCACCGCTAGTGATGCAGGTTGTGAGTGTTGGCTGTAATTTGAAATTGACAGTTTCATTCCGATCGGTTCGTAAGGAAATAGTGTGCTACTCTGCCGTACTAGCCAGGGCTGCCTGGTTTTGATTAGCATAATCTAACGCGACTTACAATGATCGACGCTTGTGCAATATGCACTGGTTGGTAAGTGCTTATAACTTAGCTTCCTTTACATTTTCTTTTTTTACATCTGTAGCAGTGTCAACATTGTAGCTCCCCTGCTTCTTGACTCTGCCATAGTATATTATTTTAGCTTAATGTGATGTATATTGCTCTATGCTCGCACATTATGCGTCGGTTGGTAGTGGAATTCGTGTACTGTAGCGTATCTCGGTCGGAGGGTGTATGTGGGGAAAATCGTTTGCTATTCTTCTGTACTAACCAAGGCTACCACGTCAGTTTTCAGACGCATGGTCTTGTTTAGTAACGACTGATGCGATGTACAGTGCTCGTCGCTTGTGCAATACGCGTTGGTTGGTAGCGGTTTATAACTTTTTTTTTTTTTCCTTTTTATGTCTGCTGGCATCAGTGCGTAGCATTGTCGAACTTATCGCTCCCGTGCTTTGTTACCGTTAATATTTTTTTGGGCTAACATAACGTACAGCGTTCGTGTAGCAGTGTCGCCGTCTCTTGCATTACCAATGGTTTAATTGCAAGATATTTAGTGGCAAGCGAAGGAACACAGCCTTTACAGGTCGGATTATGCGTCTTCAAATTATCACTGCTGGTAAATGGTGTACTGCACTGAACATATTTCAGACTTTTTGAGGTTGATCCTTGTGAACATATGCTCTTTTCCTGTTGCCAAGCATTCTGGCATTTTACTAAAGTTCTCGACTCAATAGCGACACTGACATCACTATTATGGACTGTGGAACTATCGGATATTTTTTTAGAGTAGAGGTTCGATACGACATCGTGCTCGCAGCACGTTTGCGTATATGTTGTTACTTTGATTATTTACTTTATTGTGCGAATAAATTTTTATGTTTGGCATGGTTTAATATGTTGCACGTG
>NQII01000925.1:396484-442698 GCA_002778355.1 Clitarchus hookeri | reverse complement strand
TGGCTGTCAATACTTCATTAACACATAAACATGTTACTATATACCTCACAAAAAGTTAGGAATAATGCGCGATAAGGCAGTTTGGGTGGTAGGAGTTATGTAGTTATTTTGTGATCGACAGAGAGCGCACTAACGCATAGAACATGGCTGGGACAAGTTGAAAACAGCAGTTTATAATATTCGACAAACTCAAGAAACCCTTCTAGATCTCATAATATTCGCCCAGATGAAATGGGACGTTCTTCCGGAAGATGACATAATAACATTGATTACAAGCATGCCACGGCGTGTTAGGGACCTGTACAATGCACGTGGAGGCCATACACGGTACTAAGCGGCAGTAGGAAGAAAGGAAACCTCCCTAGTCAGAGACTTCATTACGTTTATTTAGTTGTTCATTAGTGTTTGTCTGTGATATTGGAAAAAAAAAACTTTAAATGATTATTTCGTATTGAATACGAATTTAAAACGGTGAGAGCAGCGAGGTTTTGGCAACGGCTAGTAAGAAATTTCTCATAGTTAAAATATGGTTTTAACCTAGTTTTTTGGTAAACTAGTTGTAAATTAAACGTTGCAATTTAGATATTTAGATTTTTAGGTAGCACTGATGGAAACATATTTAATTGTTACAGTTAAAAATATCAGCCCAAATTACAATGCGTAGGCAAACTTGAAAACTAAGGCGGAGTGGAGCTTGTCACACTCTCTCTCTCTCTCTCTCTCGCTCGCTCTCTCTCTCTCTCTCTCTCGGGATGTTTCGCACCGCTATCAGTAGCAGGAAACTTAAACATGTTTTCAATTTTAGCATATGTGATACTTTTTACAACGAAAATAATGATCATTGAAATTGTAATTACCATTGAAACGAGATGTTATTGTTTGAGTACTTATTATAATATATTTAAATGTAATGGAGCGACGGTTACAAATCCGAAGCTGGCAGAAGTGGCGACTGGTAACATGACTTGGCGTGTTGCTGAACGAAGTGTTAATTTCTCTTCTTGTGAAAACTACTTAAATTACCACATCCAGTTTGTACACGTTGAGTTTTGTAAAACTACCTATGCAAGTTACGACATTGTGATAAATCAGTTTTTTCCACGGCAGGGAGAAATATATTATAACGTGCGTAGTAACCTGTGTGTGAAAAAAGTGTATTGTTTTTGTTTTTACTTTACACCTGACCAGTGTGTGTGTGTTTGATTGCAAAATATCGGACGTGCGAAATTTATATATTTAATTCTTTAACTGTAGTTATGACAAATTTAATTTTTTTAACGTCGCGTCTGTTTATTTATTACAACTCTGTAACTTTTCCCTATGTGTTTCAAACACATTTGTATAATGTGCTTACGTTGCTGTGATTTGAATTTTTTGCCAGAATTCCAACAAAATACTAATCCCAGCCATATGAATTTTAATAAACCTAGAAAACAGTAAGTTCCTACCAATGCGTAGGAACATGAGTGGAATAAAATTTACGAGAAGCCTGTTGGTGCGCATGTGCACCATTATATGTATTTTAAGTTTGTCGCTGCCACGTACAAAAATTAAGCGACGCGAGTCGCGTGCTTGAATTTACGGTGTCTTTTCGTTGGATTGGTTTTTCCTTCGTTTCGATATTTATTCGAACTGAGGCCGTCCTTTTAACGGAATAACTCAACACATATCAATAGCAAGAGGTTAAATGCTACAGTTCTTTAACCCGCAGTTGTAACAAGGTTAAACACAGTCGCGGCAAAATATTAACGTGTATTACGTGGAATGTGATTGTCGTGTATAAAAAAATGTTAACAATGTGAAATAATAACCGTAAGAACTATAGTCAATACAGACACTGTTAAAAAATCATAAAACTGACCTAAATATGGTTGTGGGCCTAAATTGTGAACATTTGTACGAAACTGTTTTTGAAATACGACAGTATTCTTTTAACAGTGGAAAACAGTAAACAACGCATTTATGAATTAAAACGTAGAAGTCACATATCAGTGTTTGTGTTTAAACGTAACTGAAGGATACGTAATCGGTAAACAAAAGTAAAACTTTAGCAGGGCTTCAGGAAAGTGTGAAATAACCGCGAATGGCCTATACCAGAGGGAAAGACCGCTTGAGTCGGCCATCCTGGATACGTTTGGNGAAAGTGTGAAATAACCGCGAATGGCCTATACCAGAGGGAAAGACCGCTTGAGTCGGCCATCCTGGATACGTTTGGGAATGGAGAAGGAGCATCAGCGGAGCGATGATAGAGCCAGAAACAGAAGAACTCCGAGAAAACTTACACACCTTGACAGTAACTTATCCGTAATATTGTAAAATATTTTAGTATATTTCCTTAAAGATAATGAAACAATTTTAAGTAAAATATGCCATACACTGTAAAATTTAACACGTAATTGTATACACATATAGAGAAACGCGAATGGTAAAGCTGTTTTCCGTATATGCATGGTAGATTTCATTCATTTCTTAAGGAAAAATCCAAATGCGTAGTGAAATTTACAAATATTTTATTGTAGCATATTTGCAGTTTTATATGGCGTTAATTTCCATTACAGCTTAGGGAGTTAATGGAGATAATCTTTACAATGATATCAGACGTAATAAATATGTTGAGCGTTGCTACTATAAAAGTTATGAAATCCACTTAATATTTAACAACTTCCTGAGCAAATGTAAGAAAGCTACACTGTTGGAAAAAATGCCCGTAAAATTACAAAACATTCCGGTCATAAATTATCCAAGACATCTGCATTAAATCACGGTATCTTCGTTTTTTTTAATAAAGTTCTCTCCGTTAATTTTACATAAAGCTCTGTGAACTCGCGGAACGTATCCATAAACTTGCAAGTTTATTGTTTTAAATCTGCTCTTTTTGAAAGCCATAAGAATACGAAGATCTTCTGTATTTTATATTTACGGAGTTCATTTCCGTTATTCGTCATTACGGAGTGCCTTTCTGTAAATTAACTCTACATCTTCGTAACAGTTTTTGTAAAAATACATGAGTTTCTAACAGTGTACCATGGATGTAAAAAAATTAATATTCATCCAATTTCAATAAGCGTATACATTAACGTGGCATATTTGCGAAATATTTATTACATATATATTATAATAAATTATATATATAATAAATATTTCGCAACAGTAAGCACATTTACACAGTTCGGTACACAAATTGTTAGTATAATTCGTACAAATTAACAACAGTAGGTATAGAATGGAGATATGAAGTAAAGAGATTTGATCGGCTCCTAGCATCGTGATCTTGAGCGCCGATAATATTATAGACGAATGACACAGAATAAGTATGTACACAAAAGTGTATCGTAAACTCCGACCACAAACGTCAGTAAAATGGCGTAGCTGGCCAGTAAAATAGGGCAGAATATCGTTGACCAGTCATAGCGCGGAGACTGGCAGCCTGACAAACAGCGAATATCCAGATATCACGGAAGGTTACCTTGGCTATCAGGTTTGTCATATCATATCCAAGCTTGATTAAATCCAGATTTCAAGTGACTGGCACATACTTTCCAATGGCAAGTTTACAGTTGGCTTGAATTATGGTTGCAGCTTGCCAAGACACGGTTGCAGCGAGTTTTACACGTCAAAATTACTACAAGGTTGATGCATGGAGACTAGTAAGCTTGTTGCAAGTTTGCAGGCTTGTCATAAAAAACCTTATTCAAAACTTTAATCAAGGCGATTATGCTATCACGGTCTTCCGCAGTAATCAGTAGCCAATCGGATGCAATGCCCGTTTCCGGAGCCTCGTGTGGCCAATCAGAGAATCGGTACGCCCATTCAGTGGAACCGCCATGCCATTCCATCTCTGTATTCCTAAATATTCTGTGGCGATGCTTGTCACGCGATGGCGCCACGAGCAAACGGACAAGAAAGTAACTCCAGAAATAGCCAGAAAATATCTTACGACTTCGTTATTTCTATATTTTTCTTTATATCCAATGGTATAACACAAGTTTTCTCCGCCAATGTTGTTATTTCTATATTTTTCTTTATATCCAATGGTATAACACAAGTTTTCTCCGCCAATGTTGTTATTTTTTTATAGGCAAACACGTATGCCAATAGTGAAGGTTACCGAGGGCTCAGTGTTGCCATCTCGAAACGTCTCGACAATAGCTGTTTCCTGCTCACAACCCCGCATAGAAATATGCAATTTAATTTCAAAATACTTCACAGAACTGGAAACGAACAAAAATTAATGATTTTACTGCAGAACTAGTTTGGTTGTGCACTCAAACCAAACATCAGTGACATTATGAAAACTTGGTAGATTAGAAATTTCAACACTCTGGTGTTTAGTAGCGGGACCGTGAAATAAAACTTCTGCTTCTGAAATCAGAAATCCCAATAAAGTAACTAATATTATATCCAAAGCCGTTATATAAACAGTCACTATTGACGAAAAAAAAGTGTTCACCAACTACCTTCTCAAAAGTAGCTAAACGATAAGTCGCACAACTCTCGTTGCTAATGACTGATTGAGGTAGGCAAAAAAAACATAATTTGGCCTGTAGTTTGAGGTTNGCTAATGACTGATTGAGGTAGGCAAAAAAAACATAATTTGGCCTGTAGTTTGAGGTTTACACAGCGCAAAGCCAGCAATGTTGCCAAATGTTGATGTACGGTACGCGTGAAGATGAAGATAAAAGTTATTTATAGGATGTCACATTGCGACAATTACGAGTGTTTTTATTTATCACCAACACACAACCAGAACGTGCTTATCGTTATGAAATTATGAAGTTCGTACGATGGACCCTGGACTGAGACAAGAGAGTGTAGATATTGTATTAAAAATGTTTGAAGGTAAAATAATAAACAGCCAGGGTTTTCGTTGCATTTGTAATGTTACTGTATAGCGTGAATAACGTGGTAATGATGCATATCACCAGTTAGAAAACGAGCAGTTAAAACTGAGCTGTGTCATCCATCTTCTACAGAGCCAAGCGGCTTTTCGGAAAAAATATGTCTTTCCTGTAAAGTGACAACGCAAGTAGAGACAGAGTGAATCCTAGAAAATCTAAGTTATTGAAATGGGTAAAGGCGAGAATTTAAACGGTTCTCTACGCCCTACGAAGCGAACGAATATTNGAAAATCTAAGTTATTGAAATGGGTAAAGGCGAGAATTTAAACGGTTCTCTACGCCCTACGAAGCGAACGAATATTGTCGGAATTGCACCATAGAGAATGTAATGGATTGAAGAGAGTTAGGCAGCTCTTAACCGCGAGGTCTTGATAGAGCCGATGAGGGTGATTGAGATGAGTATGGAGAAGCGCCGGAATTGAAGGGCGGAGGAAACGGGATATCCGTGAGAAAACCCGCCGACCAACGGCATCGTCCTGCACGATTATCACATGCGAAAATACGGAGTGACCCGGCCGGGGATTGAACTCGGATTGCCTTGGTGGAAGGTGAGCAGACTAACCGCTCAGCCACCGCGGCCCCTCGAGAAAATATAGCTTGAGAAACAGAGCTAGATGCGACATCAAACCAAAATCTTAGTTCCGGGCCAGCAGTAACGTGGCGTTTCTAGAATGGCAGTGTAGATTTTCAGTTACGTTGTCCGTTAATCGACCTGTTGTGAGGAAAGCGAGTGCCGGAAACTGAAAATAAATGGCTGGAGAAGGCTTGAAGGCATCGACCTCTTCTTCCATAAGTCCTAAAATTACTCGCCTGGCGAACTTCAGACCACACGGACGACACTTCAATGGGGAACACTGTAAAATCAGTAACTGTTCTTGATGGGTTTCTCGGTACCTGTGATGGGCAAGGCGTCATGCATATGAGGCGAGGAGCTCAAAATGGTGACTGTTCGCGTCAAACCCCCTGGGGTTCCAATCTCAATATAATCACGAATTCTGAAACGTCATAAAAGGAAAACACGGGATTGCAGACTTGCGCGTGTCAAGGGTAGTGTGTTTCAAGACACAANATTCTGAAACGTCATAAAAGGAAAACACGGGATTGCAGACTTGCGCGTGTCAAGGGTAGTGTGTTTCAAGACACAACGGTCTGGAAAAGTAATTTTTAGCGATATTGGAGGGCTTCAAAATAATATTTAAGACATATGTGATGTCTTGAAAGTACCATTCCGTCCTTGTCATGGGTATGTTTTATTTTCGTAGGTAAATATATATATATGTGTGTGTATATTCGGCATAAAATAAAATCGTATTTAATACGTTATGCAACGCAGTACAAGCANAATATATATATATGTGTGTGTATATTCGGCATAAAATAAAATCGTATTTAATACGTTATGCAACGCAGTACAAGCACAAAGTATACGACCGTCTTATTATTAGCCTTTGCAATCTCCTTACCAATTAAGTGGCATGCAAAGTTAACCATTATCCTAAAATTGCACTGCAAGTGCAGTTGCTCTTATTTGAAATTAAATCTTCGTTATCAGGGATAAATGAATGCTTTATCGCAAACTTCAATATGGTCTTTTATAAAGATTATGATGAAACAATTCCTTACATGTGGTTTCGGAGAATGTATTTCAGATAAGAATGAATACATATTTAATGCAATAAATCAATAATTTATAACGTTTTGTTTTCCATTGCTAGAGCCATGACGAAATAAACCTTTATGTAAACGGGGTTATTGTAGTTGTATAATGGTCTCGAACCCAAGAATTATGCCACAAGAGTACGTGATTAACTGAAAGAACACTGGAAGAACGTTTAGCATTGTACTCCTCGAAACACTCCTTGATGTATTTACGACAGACATAATTCTTAACTACAAAAGGATCCATATTATAAGAGCGTGTGACTTTTGACCATTCAAACAACTGATCATTAAAATATAAATGAGAAACACTTACGTTATGAATACGCGAATTGTCCTTCTTTGTAATATACTTAAGGTAATGATTAACATTGGTACACATTAGAAAATAAATATTTCGATATACTGCCTTCCATCTCCCAAAGCGTTCTTGTTCCTGAGTTTTGGATCTGCCTCGTGATTATTTGGATTCGACAAACTTAAAATGGATGTTCGTCACGAAATAGAAGGTTGTGTGTTCACACATATAGACATAGAGATGAAACTTGGTCAGCAGCATAGAGAAGACGGTAGTTAATTACGATCTAGTGTTATGACTCACATGATTTTTATAACAGTATGACTGTTATGGATAAGACATTTGATTACCAGGAATAATGGCATGGAGAACAAGAACAGACCATGTTTTGGAGAGTCAGAGAATATACACATCGAGAAGTTAGCTCCAACATACGATTCGTCATCTTCAGAGCTGTCTAGGAATTGTGGTTATTACAGCCTAATTTGGTAATGCTGTGATTCGCTACTCATGACTATGCCTGCCCTCATAAAATCGACGACAGTTTTTCTAGTACTGAAATAACAGTGTTCTTACCGTCCACATAAAAAGAATACTTATTATTTTTAATTTTGCGAATCTCATGGTTAAAAAAGTTGCCAAATTAGGTTTACCATTTTAATAGTACTGCGAAATTCTCATTATTGTCTGGTACGTAATTTAGTTCTGTAAAAATTCCAAACTTTATTATTTTTAAACCAATTAATTTCTCTATTTTTTTTTCAAACAAGTTACTACGGAGTATTCACAAAGCCCGTTCACATTTTATTAAATTATCCTGCTTTAACCGATTTGATAGAGCATTGCTGTGTTTCGTTAGTTTCTACAAATCCAATTTTTTTCTCATAATATTTTGTTGGAAGACCTGGTGTACAATTTTTAAAAAATGCAGGGAAACGCCTTGTGTATTAACTGTTACGGTGACTACCGGTCTGTGATCACAGATGACACAATTTCTTACTTCCATTATAGGAAGGTGTCTCTCTCGAAACCAAACGCAGTTAGATGGGTCGAGAAGTTCAAATAAATGATCAGTGTTCAAGACAACCCTCGAAGTAAACGGCCAAGTGTGTGTCTCAAACGACTATTGACATTATGAAAGCTGTATTCAAACGCAGCAATTAGGTAACAACTCATTTTGATTCATGTGAATTGAAGCTTTTGAAGCTAATAATCTATTTAGTCCTGCGTTAGCAGTTGCGTCTCTGTGTTCCCTTGGTGAGAATTACGCAAGTCTTGCAACCAAAAGAGAACCCAACCTCTGCTTTATGCACGCTGGCCTTAATTTATGGAAACACTGATTATTTTTAAAAAAATATCCAATGAGATGGCTTTCCGTATTTTAGACATATTAACAGTCAGAGCATTGGGATATGGGACACTGGAAACCCGCCCAGCATTCTTGAACACTTAAGTGACGAATTTTTGACCACTGCGTGAGCAAAAGTGAAGTATTGTTTCGATGTCCTTTATGTCACAAAAGGGGCACACGTCAAGGTACACTTAACAAACACACCATTAAAAAAATCCATCTATCCATGACACTTTGCAAAACAATGAACCCCGCTCTGCATGGTAATTTTCTCATATAATAATTATTTGAAATGTTTACGACACTGCACAGACATCCTGTGTATCGATACTCGTTCTCAGTCAGACTATTCCCGTAATAATATTTCTTTCAATCATTTCACTATCTTCTCCTCACCCTTCATAACAAATGTAACTGTCCTTGGCCTCTCTCACGGACTAAATTCTTTACACTGTGCCTGTTTTGTCATATCTCTGACACACACACACACAGAGAATCATGAGTATTTGCAACGACCCTTTATATGGCTGTTGTAAATAGCCTACCTACAGCGGNTGCCTGTTTTGTCATATCTCTGACACACACACACAGAGAATCATGAGTATTTGCAACGACCCTTTATATGGCTGTTGTAAATAGCCTACCTACAGCGGTTTTTCTACTGTTGCAATTAAAATGTAAATGTTGGTTTTAAAACTTAATGCAAAACTGTTTTCTTTTTAATAATCAGTGTATTATTATTATTATTATGCTTGGTTCTTTATGATAGTGCTCGGCTCTCTTCGTGTGTATGTAGACTGAATGTATTGTATATAACACGAAGCTGAGATTTTCGTGATATACTGACGGTGTTTATTTCTCCCATCTTTTTTAAAGTGAGCATTTCTCTTTATGCTTTGTCAGTCTGATAGTTTAAGCGTAACACGGACGAAAATAAATCTAATATTATTAACATGTATAAGCTGTGTTTGAACGTCTCATGTCAGTTCAGACTTCGCTTGGTGCCTACAAGAGGGTTCCATACAGTGTATTCTACGAATGACTGTACCTTCCAATACGAAACTTATACACATATCCTNTGCCTACAAGAGGGTTCCATACAGTGTATTCTACGAATGACTGTACCTTCCAATACGAAACTTATACACATATCCTGCACTCCCCTTAAAAAATATATTTAAGCTAAAACAATACTGTTTCTTACATTTGTGTACACATTTGTATGAAGATCTCATAGAAGAGTTTTTTTTTTGTTTTTCTTTTTTTCCCAGTAATTTTGAATATCCGGGAGTACAATTTCTTTCCTTCAGAGGAAATATTATTGAATTGGTTCGCTTATGATAAAAATATCATGNAAATATCCGGGAGTACAATTTCTTTCCTTCAGAGGAAATATTATTGAATTGGTTCGCTTATGATAAAAATATCATGTCATTGAAAATTGTTACCAAAATTGTGTTAAAATCTCAATCTCCCGCAAATATACGCAAATATAAAATGTAGATGATCTTCACAATAATAATGGCAAATATTTAAATGACGAGTCGATGTGAAGTTTTCTTAAAAATAAGTCTAAATTTCAAAAGGAAATCAACATTACGAAATTACGCAACACGTAGCAGAAACGTTCAGGTGGTATTTCTGTGGATTTTTGGAAAACAATGATAGAAAAACAAACATTAGTTTGGTCAGTAACCAAAATTACCCTACAGGTGTCCAAATTTTCATATATAATAAAAAAAATATCCTGGAATTGAGGAAGAAATATATGAAAGTTAATAAAAAAAATTTCTAACTGAGGCAAAGGTTACCCAAAATTATGAAATTGTGAGTAGCATAGTTTGTTTAGGTGGACAAACAACTAATTTACGCAAAATAATTTCAGAATTGTTGGGCTACATTCCATAACTAAAACACGAAATTCCAATAAATGATAAGCTACTGGGAGCAATAATAATATTAATGTTTTAATTTAAAATAAATTATCACTTTAAAAAATTCAGTTCTGAAAACACATATTTACAATGGTCATAATATTATTTCAAAAATAGAATTAAAAATTTATATACTTATGTAATAATTCTCATTCTTTTGAACCACTTCGGTTTCAAATATCTTTACTGAGGGGCTTTATGTTTCAACAAGACTACGATTGTGTACTTAAAAGTCAAAGAACGTAAATTTTTTAACCATGCTAAAGGATAAAAGAATGGATTCTTACAAATTTTAAAATATGTGTTGTGGTAAAGAACTATTATTTGAGAGGGATTCTTGTATATAGTTCTTATTCAAGGAGAACATACTTTTAATGCTCATGCCCAAAAGCATTTGATATAACAGTCAATACAAATCCATTTTGCCAAAAACGTTCCGATGAATTGCCCGATCGACAAATGAGTAGAGCAAGTGTATGATATGGCATCCTCAGAAACAGAAATATTTATAATGTTCAAAAATTTGGAATGAAGATTGCTTTGCGGGTCATTGTAAATAATAGATATGAGCGACGGGCGAGTTTTATCATCTATTTTCTAAAAATTTTTAATAGGGAATGAATGAGCGGTGTTTTAGACGAGTTCGAGTACTCTAAAATGGTACGCTAAAACGTGCTCATACACTGAGGAGCCAAAAAAACTGGTTCACCTGCCTAATATCATTTTTGACGAGTCCAAGAATTGTCAACTGTTCCAAAATTCCCTACTCTAGTTACAATTGCGCATGCACCTTCGCACACCAGACACGCCGTGAAATAATACCCAGCCTTAAATAAGCCATTCCCGTCGTTCACCTCATCGTGAGCAAACTTGCGTGAAATTTTCAAACACTTGTAAATATCTTTCACCATTAAATATATTGATTAATAAAACTATGATGCTCGTTATTTACTTTACTGCCTATCGTTCTCTGCTACCCAAATTTCTCTGTAAGCAATCTGCCATGTGAAGAAAATCAAAGTTATTTCTGCCAAGTGTGTTACCAATGACATTCCTACAGTGTTGTTTTATTGCTATCTCCAATCGTATTTATTTTTATCTGTTTTAAGTGTATTGTTTATCACGCCTATAACGCGGAGATATCATGAGTACTTGAAACATTACAGTTAAAGTGGACTTCTCCGAATGGTTACAAAACATTGCCAGCAAACAACAGAGATTCATTTTTGTAGAATGCTCGAAACATTAGACTGAAAGTAGAGTTTTCCGAAGGGATTCCTGTCGTACAAAGGAGATTTGCCCACCGCTATGCGAGCTGGCATGGATAATCGATTCTACAAGACAGTAGCTGGCATACTATCGATAGAACCACTGGATAAGATACGAGGGTATGTTTCACACCATCTCTCTTGTAGAAGTCGTGGTTAGTAACTTGTGTATAGTAAGAACTTCATACGTCTTAACATTTCGTTATTATTATTGNCTCTTGTAGAAGTCGTGGTTAGTAACTTGTGTATAGTAAGAACTTCATACGTCTTAACATTTCGTTATTATTATTGGTAAAAAGAAAGTTTTAATTCTCACTGATACTTTTTTTTTAGTGAATAGGAGTAATAACGCGAATTGTTAAAGAAATGTTAAAATTCGCTGCGTGTAGATATTTATTAACATATATGCATGAGTCGTNGTAATAACGCGAATTGTTAAAGAAATGTTAAAATTCGCTGCGTGTAGATATTTATTAACATATATGCATGAGTCGTTTTCAAAGGTAAGAAAGAAACATTTCTAACTTACGCCCCTTCCCCCACAAGAGCGTCCATTTGCTACACCACAGCATAACAAATAGGATCCTTGATGAAGACCTAATTAAATATATGCTTTTAAGAACTGTTTAAATTTCGCTCCTGTTAAATCGTTGGCTCAATGAGCAGTATTTAAAGTCTCCAGCAGACTTTCAATTAGAATTTAAAATGGCCATAGCTTATTTTGTTTAAATATTTTTAAAAGTCTTTTGAAATTATTTTTAACTCATAGACATATGACCAAGTTTAAAAATTGGTTTTGTTGGCTTTATAAATTTGATTTAAAAAGTGATCGTGGGGGAAGCCGTTCGATCTTAAGTTGCGGTAGGGCCGTTCCAAGTACAAAAGTTGGTGCGGAACATACAACAGGAAATAAGACAAGTTCCTTTAACAAACGTGGCATTGATTACGGCCGTACCATGCAGGAAATAAATGGATGGATATCATACTAGCCGGTAAAACAGCTGCTATGACAGACCTTGCACAAGTTGGTACAGATATTGGAAACGTGCAACACGGCCAAGGTGCCGAGGTTGGATCGCGAGGTCCCAGGTACGAATCCCACTGAAGTCATATATTGTTCTTGGGGCACCGCTTTTAGCAGTACGTTTAGGTTTAATAAGTATGAGGAGATAATGTGAATGTTCGAGGTATTTCTGCCGATGTCTCGCATTAGTGATACATGCGAGCCTCATAGTCACGGTGACAGTATATTTGCGTTACTTTCATTTCTTAGTCAAACAGGAAAAATTAAGTTTCCCTTGTGTAATTAACTTATGATTAACTTTGCGATTATTGATTAAAAAAATTGTCAAAAATAGCGGGACAAGAAACTACCCAAAAACTGCATCTTCGTTTCCATCTTTATTCATGAACTAAAAGTTATTTTCAGTTAAAACTTCATAAANTTCATTTCTTAGTCAAACAGGAAAAATTAAGTTTCCCTTGTGTAATTAACTTATGATTAACTTTGCGATTATTGATTTAAAAAATTGTCAAAAATAGCGGGACAAGAAACTACCCAAAAACTGCATCTTCGTTTCCATCTTTATTCATGAACTAAAAGTTATTTTCAGTTAAAACTTCATAAATAAATTTTTACAAATATCAGTTACATTATCTTTTATTTAATTTTTTTCAAGATATATTATTGAAATTTTTTTTTTCCATTGTTGTAATTCATGTACTGTTTGATTCCCTTTTAGATGCTATCTCTTATTTGTAAAAATTCAAAATTAAATTAACTTAAAGGTTATTAAATAATGAACTAATAGTAAAACCTTGAATTTTAATAAATGAATCACTCTATTAGTGAAATAAAAAAACACAAGTGTGTGCTCTTAGCTCCAGGAAAGAAACCTAGTGGAAACATTGACTTTTCTTTCAACCTGTAAAATATTTTTAAGAGGAATTTTTAAAGTGGTAAGTACGTGTAAATAGGTTAGCTTTATTGTAATTAATATAATACCATTAAATTATTCTTCAAGATACAGATGTTTAATATGTTTTTAGCAGACTTTCAGAAATCGAAAGTGATAATAATCAAAGGTTTGCAAACTAGAAAATAAAACTTTTTTTTTCTGCAAATAACGCAACTGCATAGCATGCAGGCAGATTGTTCATTAGAGACAGTAATCAATCAAGTTTTTCATTAGCATTAACATATATTTAACCATTATCGTATTTGCCTGTTTGCTTCCATATCTATCAGCTGGGATGTCGTAAATTCGTCTCTCATTATAAGTCTTTCTTTTTTATCTGTTTTATTATTTTTTTATTGTATGTATTATTTTTTATTTTATAATTGTTTTATACTTTTCTTTTTTTTAAAAGTGTTAATTAATTCTATTATCTATTTGTTTTCATTCTTACTAAATATTTTGTTTTCATTTTTAATTATTTCATAGTTTTTTAATTATTTCTTTAATTGCAGTTGATCAAGGGCAACTTTCCTTCTGATTATCAGTGGAGTGGATTTAACTGATTTAAATAGTTTGGACTGACTGTGTGACAGTAATTGTTATTATTGATTCGGATTTACAGTCTACAAAGTAAATTATAAATTAATATTCGTCCGATAATAAGCGTATATCTATGGCATACACGTAATTCAGATTCAGGAACCCGTACGTCCAAAGCTAATGTTCTAACCACCTTCAACACGGAAGTTTGCTAGCATGGACTATATGCAGCTTTTAAGTATAAAAAAAATTATAATATTAATATATAACGCAAGAACTCACCCTGAAACTCTTTCAAGTGCTCAAGTACTGGCGTATGTTGATGCGAATTCAATTGTAAAAATCATGTATAACAAATATCACAGCTTGAGAATAAGGTTTCCTTGGCTCGAAAACATTTTTTTTCACTGTTACAAAAAATTTATAAAAAAAAATTTTCTTTTAGATTTTATCGCTTAACTAACAAATAAATGCATTATATTAAAAATGATTAAAAATCATTTCTGTAAAAGCAAATTTTCGCCATTTTTTAATTAAATACTATATTTACTAACGTGCTCGAGGGCTTTTCAAAGCGTTTGAATTGCGAATTTGAGTGAAAACTCCTTCCCTAGAAGTATGACGAAAATTGCTTCAACGTTTCCTATTAACTGTTCTTCAATCACCCAATCTTGAGAATTGATTTCTTGCAAATACAGATTTGTGTTTAATGGCATCAATTTTCTGGCATGCAAATATCGCAGCCAAAACTGCTAACCTACGTGCGTACGAAGCTAAGATTTACTATGTAAGATATTAATTACAGATTCCGACTGATCGTAGATCGATCCAAAGAAGCCATAAAATTTACGAATAGTTTATACTCATTTCCTTGCCGTGTATAATTTATAACATCTGAATAAGAAAAACTAGTAGGGTAACCCTACTTCATGGTCTGTAAACTGTTCCCTCGGTCGCCTTTCAACGAATTAAACTGAGAATGTTGAAAAGCCCTGGAAATATGAAAAACAGTCCTACACTGTGCCTGGGTTACTGCAGGAAAAGAAACGTTTTGACAAACTTTTCCTTTGTGAACTCGTTAGTAACTCAAGCAAACCGGATAAATCACGCCGAAAGAAACGTATACTTTACCCTTTAGTGGATGTTCCACGTCTTCGAACAAGATCTTCCACTTTTATCCCTTCCGCTGCTCGCGTTTCAGAACGCAATCAACCGAAATGAGAACAGAGGGGGGAAAAAAGGAGGGGGAAATAATGCATGCTGTTTGAGCAGCATCTCCTTAAAAAACGAGCAGCGGCAGCGCTGTAAAAGACATCTGGGAAATATTTGCAAAGGAAGGAAGGAGTCTATCTCCTCCAGCCCCTCGTCTCTCTCTCGCGCGGCTATTGTCTTTGTGTTTCAATTCGTCCTTTTCAAAGTCTCCCGTTCGGAAGAAGCTTGAGTCGCTGGTCCCTGGGCACGTCCCGGCAATCCCATTCCGCAGTCGCAGTTGCGCCACAATGGCGGGGGACATCCCGGGAGAGCAGAGGAGAAGACGCCGGTGTCCCTGAATGCGAGAAAACGGCTTTCCCTCGGCTCTTAAGTGGCTCGAACCACCCCGCGAGGGGGAAATAAGAAGCTTGAAAAGTCTGCAGGTGAAAGGTTAGCAGCCCTTACACCATACGAAACTTCATAATTTGACTTCGTATTTCCTTTCCTTTGGCGAAACCACCAATAAGCAATACAATTGTAAAGTCAAAGTTCATATAGTTGGAAATCGGTTCTGCGAGCTTTGTAAAAATGTTCATCTTGTTATGTAAATCATTATCACATTATCCAAGAATGCGTTTTACGTACATTTTTTTTAAAATAGGCTTCAAATTTATATTGAAAATTAATTTCAGAACAAAAAATTCCCTTTTCTACTTTATTAAAAAATGGTAATACATATGTTTCCTCCTCACATTATATTCGTTTGCCATTAATTTGATTTAGAAGAACTTGGTTTAATATACCGACTTGAAAATCGCCCTACAATAAAATAACACTGATTCCACATAACCTCTGCTAGATTCTAGGGAAAATGGCTGCTAAACTTTGACTTTAAATGTCAACTTTTCGAAATCGTAAATTAAAGAGTGTTTGACTTTACCTTTGACAGTTCCATTGTGTCAAGTTCCATAAGAAACAACATCGGAAAGCTAACGTAAAGTCAAATTTTAAAGTTGTCAATTGTGTAAGGGCCTTAAATGTAATGTTATAGGCTGTCCACGGTTGGTTGAGCACTTTTGAAAGCCCTGCTAAGGATCTACTTTTCATCTCGGGTTGTATCCTTCCAACATACGTAATACTAACTTTGTCATGTGTTTGATTAGCTCGGGGTTTAGACAAGGCCCTTCCACCCTTAGGTTACCGGGCGGATATTCTTTTGTTCGGAAGTATGACGAACGCTTGTCGTGTGAGGGGTTCTCTCAGGGTACTCCTATTTATTTCCCCTATCTTCATTTTGTTGCTGATCCACCCCTCGTCTTATCAATCATCTAATCCACTTTTTCGGCTGGCCCTAGCGACAGGTATGTCCCAAGGATAGGACAGTTGACACCAGTTAGAAACAACCTTATCGTATCCGTGACGACCCTGCGCGAAAGCAAGATAAACATGCAGGTTTCATTGACAAAAGCATTTATTACACGAACAAATACCAACCTAACTTACCAAAAACTTTGACGTTAAAAGTTCCTCAACTAAAAAACTGAAACTGTTAAAACTGCTCCAAGTCGGTGAATTTGACTACATTTCCGTTAAAACTTCTTCACCTGAATCAGTAAATATCTGCTGATTATCTAAGCGGCTTATGTTCGTTGATTAAACTATGATACCTAAGGTTTCCCTGCGAATTGCACTGGCCTGTCACTTAAACTATTTCTGCATTTCAATGATTCGCCAGTAGGTGACAGCTTATTAACTAAAGTTTTAGTAATATTAATTCCACTGATTGAAACCACTGTTCATATTTAGAGTGCAATATTTTTACTACGGGCTAACTTCGAAAATGAATTAATCATGCTTTTTGCCGTTCTAGTGTTATCGCTGTATTAGCTGTGGCGACCTTCGAGGCATTTACCAAGTAAATGCGATCTCTGAAGGAAAAAAAGTTACGTGCACGTTTGTTTCACGCGAAACAAGAAAAATGCGTGAGCTGATTGGTTACTACAATGGCTCTGAAGAGGAGAATGAAGGACATTTCGAGAAATTAATTGCATGAAAGTAGCTTTAGTTGCCAACCAATTAGGAGAGATTCTGCTTCAGTTGTACACAAACACGAATTACCGATATATATATATATATTAATAGCAGCTTGTAGCACTACCCGCTTTTTCCACAAATTATATCCTCGTAATAAAATTCTGATGTATTGTTTGTAAGCAGATCAGAACAATACGGAAGAAAATGTCCTTTCAATAGAAGGCTTATACTTATTTTAATTTATTCTCATCAAATAATGAGCTCTCAAATTGCTTTTAATTGAACCTCGCCATCCTTTGGGGGAAAAAAATGTGTAAAACTCGAAAAATTGAAATGGGCAGACTGTGCCGTAAAGATTCAGGAAACGTGAAGCGAAAGTACGAATTAGCCTGGCGTAATTCTTCTGATAGGTAAACTAGCGGTAGTTATTGCAAGTAAATGATAAGGAATATATTAAGATAATTAAATACCGAATATGAAGCTGATATGTGTAATAGTGGTGAAATCATCTTCATACACTTAACGTGGACTTCTAAAACATGTAATATCACAATATCACGTAAGGATATACGTTGATCCTGGAGTCGAACAATTCACTTGCTGGCCACTCAACAAGGCGACCACGGCTGAATCCTCAGTCGGACCACATCGAATTTTCCCACGTGGGGAATGTGGCGGACGTTGCCGGTAACCAAGAAGTTTTCTCCGTGTACTCCAATTTATCACGCTCCTTTATTCCGTCGCTGCTCCATCATAGGGTTTCACTCCATCTCCCCTCACTGGGCTGACGGAGGCGCCTACAGAAGCACCACTCGAAAGACACTTAACTTCAATATGTGTGGACTCTGTCCTTGGGTACGCCCTCCATGCGTGTTATTGTTTTTTTTCCGTGGGGGCATATCGAACGCCTTCTCAGCGTATTATGAAACGTTAGAGATGTTATTCTCATCTGACACATTCTGAAGGGGTAAGTAGTTGCATTAAACATTTCCAGCAATAAATCCGGCTAAGGAAAATCACGTCGTAGGCTCCGCGTTTGTTACCTAGGGCAATATTCATGTGCGGAGACGAGTATAAAAATGAGGTTGGATGAATTGTTATGGAACTTTACGGGTTTGGGGATTCACGACATCCTCAGATAAGTGAAAGAAAGAAAATAATAAAAGAACAATATGAAAATCATTAAACTATAAAAGCCATGGAATTATCATAATTGCCCAGGAATCGCGTACATGAAAGTATAAGTCAGACATTTAAAGGAGGATAAAAAAATGTTGCTCGCCAATTTATAAAATGACATACGTTTCTCACAGCTACGTTATAAACACAGGCCCACTTCATGCGTATATATCTAACGCTGCTGGTAAAGAAAACCTTCAAAACGTCAAAGTAAGAACATAATTTTAAAGGAAGGGAANGCGTATATATCTAACGCTGCTGGTAAAGAAAACCTTCAAAACGTCAAAGTAAGAACATAATTTTAAAGGAAGGGAATAAAAAAAACGAATTGATAAAAAAATTAAGAAAAGACGAAGAGATATTACGAGAGACTGTACTGATATAGCCAAAGTATCCTGCATACACAACGAAGGAGAAATGATGTGGTCAGCGCTGTAGAAAATTGTATTTGTAAAAGGCCTTTTTTGAAAACTAGTAGACAAAAAAATTTTTATAACACTACAAATAAATTAGAGTAAATTTCACAAAACCTTGGCATCAAATGTGTAAAAACAATGTTGAATTTTTTTGCAAGATTATTGTAAATATTGAGCTACATGAACAATTTGGTATGTACTCCAAAGTGTATGCTGTTCAAGGTAAACTAAGCACTTTTGAAAGCCCTGATTAAGATCTACTTGTATGCGCATTGTGTATTCTTCCACCAAATGTAAATTTAAAAATTTTCGTGGTTCTGATCACTTTATTCATGAGTCAGTCAAGTGAAACTGTGAAATTGTTGGAAAGTAAATATTTTCCAGATTTACTGACTCTTACACTTATATGCATCAAGAAACCTGAAAGCAAAAGAAATCATCTCAGTATTCACAAACGTTAACTGGCACTTTTAATTCGACGTCGAAACATGGCACTATTTTCCGTCCGTCGTTGCCAACTTCACTGGGCACATGTCAGTCATTGTCCCCGTTAAAATAAATGCAGGTAGGAACAGTGACATTTTCCAAAAGTTGATTTCAAAAGTGCTCACATTACAGTGAAGAGCCTTTAACATATTGTAAATATACAGTATTTCAGCTGTAGAGATACAAGAAGATATTTGGTAATTAGTATCTAAATCACTGTTTGTAACAAGTAAAGAATTATTTTACTGTTGGGGGGGGGTCGACGAAGTGACAAACCAGTTACCAGACCACCAGGTCAGAGTGTAGGTATGGTGATGAAAAGACTTCGTAATATTAACAATTCAATCCGGCAGACAATAACTTGTGGTGTTAACTTTTAGATCCAGCCCTCCGGGTTGAAGCCATTTCTGCCTGAGAACTAGTAACGACGTTTCAGCATGTTTTACCACAGTCATCTTTATAGAAAATTCTGAACCCTACGACATGTGCTAAAATGTCAGGACAAGTTCTCAGACAGATGTAGCCTTAGCGCATAAACCTATATCCGCATTATTCCGGCTTCGAAATACGTCAGTTAAAATGATGTTATCTTCTTAAACATCATTGGGAAAAAAATATTTTAATCACTTCCACGTTTTTCCAACGCTTTCTTCCTCAAGGACGAGTGAGTGTAAATAATATTTCTAGTATGGAGCTGAAAAACCAAAGTTTATAATATATAATTCGACAGTTTCTTCAAAACACATTTTCATAGCAAAAACAAAAATTAAGTTTTGTGGGAAAATAATATGCTTCAGAAATATTCTTATGAGACGAAACTTGGAAAATAAATAACAGACGAAGACGTTAAAAAAAAAAATTGATATTGTGCACAGAAGTGGATCAAAGGATGTGGGTATCCCATCCAGCACTCTTTAAAGTTCATTAAAATCGTGTAGAGATGGCGGATTCTTCCCCAGACTACTAGAAAAGTTTTAAGAAAGTCAACAGCTTCGATGCAAGGGAAGCCTCTTCAGCAACAGCAACAATAAAACGATACGAAACAGCTGACAGCAACAGCTGCATGCATAACGGTTTCTTTTGCAGCGCTTTCTTCAAGCCTGACTCTCTCTCTCTCTCTCTCTTTCTCTCTCTCTTTCTTCACTTTTTCTTTTCGCCACAGCACGAACAGAAACGATGAACTGGCAAGGAACAAAAAACCAGAGAAGAAAAAGAAAATAATATGTCAGATGAAGGTCACAAGGGAAAAGTAGATTGAAGATAGGGTAGAAACCTGATACTACAAAACAAAATCAGAGCAATAATTAGAGAAACACTCCTCCCATATTCAAAACTTATATTATATCTAATATTACGAAAGCCTAGCATACAATAAGTTCGATATGAGACATTTTTACCATTTTAATACTTTAAATTCATTAAATAATTCAATTTTAAATCCTACCCAAGAATTAAGCTAAATATGATCAGCAAATATAAGGGGAAACAAGAATTTTAAATTTCTGACACCGAACCAAGACGTGAATATGGTGTAAATTAGAGTTAATTTTTTTAATAAGCTAGTGCATAAGGACCTTCATGGATCTATCCACCATTACTATTAGAAAGAAAAGCATATTATTTTCAAATGGACTTTACATTGAAAGATTGATAATAATTTTCTTTGAAAAATGCAGAGTGGTGCGTCAGAATACTCTTTTCTTTTATATTTATATTTAAAAATCAATATAATATTTTAATGTGAATTCTTAGAAAACTTATCGCTTAAGGGAATTGAAATGTAATTGTATTATTTCCTAAATACAAATTTATTTTAAAACTGCCGTTTCAACGTTACTTTTCTCTTTACCTTGTAACTAAAAGATTTCTTGACACATTAATCACTGCGATGGTTTAAAAAAAAAATTTCCTGGGCAAGAAAAGCATTTCTCGGGAAGGATCTCCTCTCACTGGAAGGAAGTATAATGAGACAATGCAAAATTTGAATCACTGTAGGGCATTTTAGCTTTCTCGATTAACTAAATTATGTTTTAGCAAGCATTAACTCTTTGCATCCGAATCACGGAGAGTCAGTGCCAAAGTTCCCGAGTCCCGGGTGGGCCAGCCAAATACAGAAACGGTATTTTTTTCCTGCAATTTGTTCACTACGTTCACAGCCAAACGTAATCTGTTCAGGACAAGTGTTCACGACTGCGTACATGTTGGACGATGAGAGTTTTTTTTCGGTTGCCACCGTACACAGTGAGGAAAGCCCATCGTTCTTTCGTGCGAGCGTCCTGCGTCGTGAATGGCCCCCCAGGTCACCTGAAGTGGCGTCAGATGACATGTCCTCGGGAACGGGGGGGAGGGTGGCGCGACGTCGGGCTCTTGACGGCCGCGCAGCCGCTCTTGAAGACGAGCACTCCGGCGACGGAAGAGGCAAGAGTCTCCCTATTATAGGAGTTCGCGTCGCTGCTTCCCTGCTTCGTCGGCCGGGAAGTTTGGGTTTGCGAGGAAGGGTCGGGTTTGCTGCCGTCAACTTCCCGCAGCTTTTCACCCCTCGTCAACTCTGTGAGCGCGTCCCATGTTGTACTAAGAAGTGCCATTACGACGATAGGCGTTCCAGAGTTTCACGAACGGCGGTTGTTTTGTAGTATTGGGTAAAAAAAAAGAATTACCTGAAATTTTTGTGACAGGTGTATCAGCGTGCACTTTAAATAAAGTCATGACAATNTGGGTAAAAAAAAAGAATTACCTGAAATTTTTGTGACAGGTGTATCAGCGTGCACTTTAAATAAAGTCATGACAATGCAGATGCACGAACAGATGCGGTGCTATTACGAAACGTGAAACCGTTTTTCTCTAAAATGTTTTAAACATAACATATATAAATTAGGTGATACAAATTGGATATAATTAAAAGTTTAATTTTTCAAAAATATTTACGAATGAATTTTGTGACAGTAAGGGCGTAAGTTATTCTTTCCTATTTTCGTAACGAAACCAATAATTTAGTTTGGCATTTATGCGTCACTTCCACAGCGTATAACAAAAGGTGGCAAATGAAGATGGATTTCAAATAACCTTCCGTTATTTTTAATAACGCGTTTTTTTCCAATGAAACTTTAGGATTAGGGTGGAGTTATTTGGGTGGCGCTTAACATCGAAGTATTGAGAGCCAATGAGGGTGAAGCGAGGTTAGTATGGAGCAGCACCGGAATGCAAGAGTGAGGGAAACGGGAGATCCCCCAGAAAGCCCGCCGACTAGCGGCATCGCACGACACGATTCCTACATGCGAAAATTCTGGAGCGACCCCGCCGGGAATCGAACCCGGTTCGCCTAGGTGGGACGCGAGTAGTCTGACCACTTCACTACCGCGGCCCCAATAAGGCATAGCCAACATTTTGTCACGTTAAACCGTCGAAATCTCACAATCTGAATTTCTAAACGACGCGGATTATCTAATCTGATGATTCCTTTTCATTACAATAATTTACAGTTAATGGCATAAACATTTTGCAACAATAACGAGCCTTTGGATTTGAACGAGATTTCAGAAGTGCGGCAGTACACACAAAATAAAGAAGTTATTACAATACGATTGAATAAGAACAATGTTCCACCCATCTGTGACACGGAAGAAGGTCACACTAGTACCTCGTGGGAGCACCTCTTACTTGGACACATTTTTATAAATCCTAGTCATTAAATAAAAAATGCCGAATGTTGCCCTGCAGCATATTTACTCACACTCGTTCCAGATTATTCTAATATTCACGAGTACTTCGAAACTGGAGCAAGCCGCAGACTAATGTTTCCTGTATGACAAATTAGTGTATGGACAGATCATGTACGGGCTTAAAAATAATGTAAACACTCCTGGGGAAACAGAGATGCTTGTGAGTGAGCGTTATATTGCTGAAAAATGGCTTCGGGATATTTAACCAGGAAAGGTCGCACGTGAGGCCGCAGGATGTCTTCAGTGCACTGCTAGGCGTTTAGTGATTTTTTGGGAGCTGTTATCCGTTACGAAATCGTAATTTAAAAGGCCTTCCTGTATATTGCGTGCTTATTATATGCCAGGCAACACGCATTCTATTTTGAGAGTTATGCATAACTTTCTCAGAAACTGTTCACCTGAGAGTAATCCTACAAAACAATTTTTTTTTTATTTAGACGTGCTGATTTATAAGAAGTCTTNTATTTTGAGAGTTATGCATAACTTTCTCAGAAACTGTTCACCTGAGAGTAATCCTACAAAACAATTTTTTTTTTATTATTTAGACGTGCTGATTTATAAGAAGTCTAAAAAAAATCGTGCACGTCTTAGGGTTACAAATTTTTATCCAAAAATAAATTGCTAACCCCCATTTTCACCATGAATGGTGGTCATATTGCCAACTACGTTTTCAGAGCTTTTATATCTCCGTTATATAAAACACAATTCACCCATTTGTTGCTTAATCGCAAGTAGTTTCTGATATTTTTATTTTAAAAAAAAAATTTAATTTTGGGGGACGCATAACATCGTTAATAATTAATTTAGGGGAAAAGTGATACCTAATTTTCGTTTAATTTTTTTTCGTAAGGAATAACATGCCAAGGTTTGTTGATGATGTTCAAAAACAACTTGTATAATCGGAGAGAGGAATTGTTCCCAGAAAACTTTTAATAGATATTACGTTTTGGGGTACCGATAACAGTACTGTTAAAAGAAAAGGGATGATTTAANTCCCAGAAAACTTTTAATAGATATTACGTTTTGGGGTACCGATAACAGTACTGTTAAAAGAAAAGGGATGATTTAATAAACGGCAGTTTCAGAAGAGACGCACATGTCTGATTATGGAGTGCGTAAAAGTTATTTTGACTTTAGTTAAACCAGCTCTAAAGAAATGACCAGAAATTTTCATGAAAACAAAAAATTTATTGATAATTTAAAAAACATACGAATAGGCTATATTTCAACATTAATCATATTTCTTTGATTTTTCGTAATTCAATATATTATTAAATAACGACACGCGGTCATTTTACGTTTTAATTTCAAATATTCTAGAAGTGCCTTGAACGAATTATAGAATGTACAGCATAATTTTAAAAAATTACGATCATCCATAAATAAACGCTGTAGTTTTTATAAAATAAAGAAAGTTTCAACTGGCTACATATCTTTATTATACACCCTGGTAAAGGATAGCGGAATGCATTTATGTGTGAAGCAAAAAATGTGTTTTTAAAAAGTGCTTGTATGGAGTATGCAAATTTAACAAGTATTAAATTAAACAACTGCGATATTATTGCGTTTAAATGCATTTTATAACAAACTAGTTCGACTTGTAGCAAATTAAATCGACCTCTTCCATGTTGAGATTGGCAAGAGGTTTAAAATTATATTTAAGGTAATTAAAGTACAGACTAAATTAAAGTTGTAGTGGGAGTTTTTTTGCGCTCGATAAAGTTGAAACTTTCTCTCCGTGGCGAATAAAATTTTCAGACAAAGGACTGTAATTGAAAAGTTTTTTTCCCGGAGCTGTAAATAATTAAATGCCACTCTTGGCGTACACGTTTGATTTAATTTTTCCACTAACACTGCACTTCTTAAAGCGTAATCGTTCTGTTAATGTGATAATCAAGAGTTCTTTTTTTGAAAATAAAAATCAGAATAAGAGCTGTATTTCCACCAGCTTCCTTTATTTCATCAAATGTACTTAAAGTACGATTAATAAAGATTTCGAGATATTCTATTTTTAATTTCATCCTTTACAATTCACTCACACGAGCCATTTTCCTTGTTATCGTAGCATCGTGGAGTCGATCATCCAAACGTCAGCTATTTTATGTAAGCAGAAACATTAACAGCTGATGTGAGCGGTACCAAGAANGTGGAGTCGATCATCCAAACGTCAGCTATTTTATGTAAGCAGAAACATTAACAGCTGATGTGAGCGGTACCAAGAATGTTCGTTGATTCCTTTAAAATCGTATGCTGTTACTATAAATCAGCTGATTGCTGACTGATACTCAGCTGNCAAGAATGTTCGTTGATTCCTTTAAAATCGTATGCTGTTACTATAAATCAGCTGATTGCTGACTGATACTCAGCTGGAAATAAAACATAGTCATTAGGAACTCGGGGTTATTTTTATCACATTAAAAAAAAAATCACAAACTTTTATGTTAATATTTTTTAGGCGTTAACTCGTTTTAGATTGATTTAGCTGCAATACGAAACAAAAAAATATGATCTGAAACAATTAGATTGGGGCACCCTTACAACGTTTTAAGGTAGAAGTAGATAAGTACTGCACCTGGATGTACAAAACTTAAAAATTTTAAAAAAATTGTACACACTGCTCTAATTGTCAGAAATGTGGGATTTGTGTTGCGTGTATAAGAAGAATGCATACATTTTGTAACGCTGCAAAGTAATTTGCTAGTAAAACTTATTCGAAAACCACATTTTGCAAAAAAAAAAAATTTGTCGGGTAGGGCAATCTTAATATTTACTATGATTTTACGTAAGAAAATATTGGTAAGCTTACTTACGTTAAAAAATTCGTCAAAATTAATTTTAAGTGCGTTTATTTTTATTATGTGCAAAAAATCCGTTATTAAAATATTAGTAAACATATTTACTAATTTTCACCGTATACAACTAGAGTAATTATTAATATGGTCTTAATTACTGGTTTTTCGCTCAATGTGCTTTATAATAAAACNCAAGAATGTTCGTTGATTCCTTTAAAATCGTATGCTGTTACTATAAATCAGCTGATTGCTGACTGATACTCAGCTGAAAACAAAACGTAGTCATTAGGAACTCGGGGTTATTTTTATCACATTAAAAAAAATCATTAACCTTCATGTTAATATTTGTTAGGCGTTAACTCGTTTTAGATTGATTTAGCTGCAATATGAAACAAAAAAATATTATCTGAAACAATTAGATTGGGGCATCCTTACAACGTTTTAAGGTAGAAGTAAATAAGTACTGCACCTGAATGTACAAAATTTAAAAATTTCAAAAAATAGTAAACACTGCTTAAATTGTCAGAAATGTGAGATTTGTGTTGTGTGTATAAGAAGAATGCATACATTTTGTAACGCTACAAAATAATTTAATAGTATAATTTATTCAAAAACTACATTTTGCAAAAAAAATAAATATGTATCGGGTAGGGCAATCTTAATATTTACTATGATTTTACTTAAGAAAATATTGGTAGGCGTACTTACGTTAAAGAATTCATCAAAATCAATTTTAAGTACATTTATTTTAGTTGTGAATTGTATGTGCCAAAAAAATCCGTTATTAAAATATTTGTAAATATATTTACTAATATTTACCGTATACAACTAGAGTAATTATTAATATGGTCTTAATTACTGGTTTTTCGCTCAATGTGCTTTATAATAAAACGACCAGAATGGAAATACGCTTAAATTTTAGTTACAATTCGACTGTTATTAATTGACTTTATTGAACATTTAAATAAGAATATTCTATGTAATAAACATTGATTATTCTTTCATGTGCAACATAAATAGTATTTTCTGAAAATTGTCGCAGTACGTGTACCACTTTTTTATGAAGTCTGAATGTTTTATAGTCAGTTACAATGCTACATAGGAAGGCACTCTCATTCTGCCTTGAAGGGATTTTTTTTTTCTCCGAGATCAAACAGTACATTTCTTGTTTTTAATTTTCTGGTCTGAAAGAGTTCAGACTCTAGGGAACTTTTATGTTTCCTGAAGTCTGTATTATGATGCTCCTCTTACTTTCAACACACATCAGTTGTCTACGCAAAAGAATTCGGCACAGGCAGCGAAGCTGTAACGATTTCAGAATGTTTTGGGGAGCTACCGTTTGTGCTCTGCTATGCCAAAAATAAAACATTTCCGTACATCAGAAATTGAGCGTGTGGAGAAAATATGATAAATCCAAGATGTGAAAGGGTAGTCTCCCTTTGAACGCCAGCGCATTCATTCTTCGTCTGTATTCAAGAATAGGTCACGGCCTTAAAAGCAAGAAAATTCTTTGCAGAATAATTCACTTGCGCTCACTTTCATCACTACAGAAGTTTTTCTAGTAAATGGGTCGCAGACACAAGGGAATAAATATTTAGAAGGGAAGTGACCCTGCCAAAAAATTGTATAGCAACCACAAAATTATTTTTCTATTGCCACAAAATTATTTTTCCATTACTACAAAATCGTTTTTATATTACTAAAAAATTGTTTATATTACTACGAAATTATTTTTCTACTGCAAATTATTTACCTAGTGCTAAGGATTATGTTTCCATTATTACAATATTATTTTTATACGGATGAAAAACTTGAAACGAACCTGCTGTCGTAATGACTTGCAGCCTGTAGAAAATTAACGATCGACAAATCGTTTCGGGTATACCGCACAAGTGTGTAAAATATAATAGAATGATTCTACACGAGAATGAAAAAAAAATTCTACAGGTAGCGAAATGCAGTGGCAGTTTTCTGAACTACTCGGGTTTCGTGTCTGGAACAATGGACGACGACAAGCCAGTGTTCCTTCTTAACGAATGGCAAGAAATAAGTACAGTCCACTCACGGTGACTTCCGCCTTATCTGAAGTACTGCTAAAGTTCCACGTCTTGCATATTCATCCGCCTCATGCAAACAGAGCTTAACTAGGTCTAGAAACTTACACCAAAGGAACGACGCACCGTATTCGTGCGCACTCTGTGTTATAATATTTTGCATAAGAACTAGTTCTTCCAGGGCATTACCAACACGCCTATTTTATCCCTGATTTATTCATACTAATTACAAATTAAATATTATAACTGATAAATAGAATGCAAGTAAAAGTCGAATTTAAACGCTTGTAATACGTGAAATATATAGGAAACAATCAAACACGTCATTCACAGTGTGAATTTTCCAAACGCTTGATTCGAAAAGTCTGAAGAAACCGTGAACTGACTATATGGAATGTTCTCAGTTAACTGAGTAATTTTGAAAGCCCTGGTTAGGAAGTACTTTTCCTCTCATTTTGTATCATTTCGCTCTATGTAAAATTAACAGTGACATGAACCGTTTCACTTTATTTACACGCCATCCAAGTGGTAGGCGTATAATTTTAAGGAAAGTAAATGTGTTGATGGTATGCATATTCGTGATCTTACGTGTATTAAACAAGAAACCTTAACTTCAGTAACTGTGAATGTATACACCACGCTCTCAATTGAACGTCAAGCCTTAGAACTATTTTTATGAATTACCTACCAACTTAAGTGGGAGTCATCATGCCAGTGTGTATTGTAGCATGCGTGAGGTTATGAGAGGTATTTTTTTTTCTCGAAGCTTGATTTCAAAAGCGCATACTTAAACGTGAACAGCCTTGAGTAATATTGTATTAAAAATTAGCTCGGAATTGTCTGAACAGTTATGGACACGCGCCATTGCAAACACTTCGTTGTGGCCTCAGAAAACGTACTAGGTAAAATAAAGTAACTTTGATAAAAAAATAACTTTGAGTAAAACAACACATAAATGATTTAAATAGGAATGACCAAGCCTGAGATTACTGTTGTCGATTAACATGTAACACGCATATTATTCCAAGAAGTAATCAGTTCAGAGAACAAATAACAGAACGACACAACACAAAGAAAATGTAGCATATTGTTAGGTGGACGCCTGAGGGGCATATGTGAGTTCGTGGGGGATGGAGGTATTTATATGTACAGAAAATAGCTTAATTTGATTTCTAATTTATTAACACAGCTAATATTTACAGCATTAAAATATCTATCTCCACTCTTTCTCTATTTATTTCAGAGTGAGCGCATTTTTTTAATGTCTATTCCAACTCTAATTAACGTCCTTTTTTGTGTCTCTGTTCAGTTGTTGTCAATTAACTCATACTCATCATTAACACATGTTCAGTATATATGTTGCCATCATTTGTAACGTCTTTCACTCACGTATCTAGTCCAATAGTCCAGCCTGCCAGCGCACTATTCACTGCTTGATATTCGCAGTCGCAGATTTCCCTTCCGCTGGTCACTTCTCTTGCCACTCGTCTTTTATCGCTGTTTTTTTTATATATATTTTTAATTACAGTGAATGGCGCGACATAATTAATTTTAACGTCCGTTCTATTATACACGTGTCGCTGCCACTGGGAGGGAGATATGATAATTCTTACTTTCGGTCCTTCGAATTCTGTCGTGATGACCATCTACTGCCAGACAAAAACGCACTACCTTTTGTTCTCTACTGAAACCGGTGACAACTATGGCAACAATTTTAAAATGTTAATGACATAACACATGGGGGTCGAAGATTGGTAATGAGTGTGGTAGAGATACGGCGCTCTAGTGAGGTACCCACATGCCGCTGCATAGTGGACAGAGAAGCTGCCACGTGACATTCAAACAATCCTCTCTTCTGACAGTCTGTCGGGGTCGTCCATAACTGACCATCCATGCATGGGTACCCACGTGCCCATTCCTTCCAACGCTATCTCGCCGTGAGGGCCTGCAGGTTAAAATAACGGGAAACCCGTTGCCTACTTGGATGATCCCTCCAGGTAGAGACTCTATTAAATCAGCACCAANCAGGTTAAAATAACGGGAAACCCGTTGCCTACTTGGATGATCCCTCCAGGTAGAGACTCTATTAAATCAGCACCAAGGAACCATTTAATATTATGCCTGTGTATGCCGTATGTCGTATCTGTATTGCAAGACGTGTACGATCGTAGGTAGCGATGAACCAGAGCATAGGGTTTGAAGTCCGTTCACACGCAACGCTATTATCCGCCCTATCTCAAACTACTTCAGTTGTTTATAGTCTCCTTCATCTTTTTTTCATACCTGACGCTCATTAACAATGCCTTGGAAGTGGAGGGTGCGTATATTTTCACATGCGCTGTTCTGAGAACTTGTTAGATACGCCGCACGGAGATCGAGAACAGCACACTTGCACGTCTTAAGTGCATGCACCACTGAAATAAATTTAAGTGGTCGCATATCATCCATCAACATACCTTGTTTCAAATTTCGATATTACCTAACAATTTATAAGATGCGTATAATTTTACCGTAGTGACTGTATCTAAATAAAAATATTTTCGTTTGCAGAATGGAACAGTGTTTTATTTTCTTCTTTCATTGTTTCCTGTTATACATATTTAATACGTTTTTGGGCTGATTTTTTGCTTAATAGGGCTTCCTATGTAAAGTAGCATAATATTAAAATGATGAGCACTGGAGGCACAGAGAAATNAAATTCAATTACGAGATCTCGTAAGTACACTTACAATATCACAAATATATCTAAAATCTTTTTCATATAGGCCCTTTTTATCTGTTCGTGTTTAATTGTGTATTTTACATATCTGAAACATTTTATTTAATTCTCTATTCCAGATAAATTTATACACATTAATCATTACAGTAAACCAATTTCCATCCAATTTCTCTTACAAATTATTTCCGATAAATATACTTCCCTTTAGTGTGAGTGAGTGAGTGAAGTCTTAAGAGCCGATGAGGGTGAAGTGTGGTGAGTATGAGGCAGCGCCGGAATGAAGGGGCAGGGGAAACAGGTGATCCCCGAGAAAACCCACCTACCAGCGGCATCGTCCGGCACGATTCCCACTTGCGAAAATCCGGACTGAACCGGCCGGGGATTGAACCCGGTTCGCCTTGGGGGGAGGTGAGTAGTCCTATAATATGGATTGAAGTTTGAAAACCGGCAAACACCACTCAGACTACTGTCACAAAATTGTTCAACTATGGCGTTCTAAAATACATTTTTATTATTGAAAAACACTCAATTTCAGTATTAGATACCTATAATGTATCGTCGTCCGTTCATGATAAACAGAATGAGCCTATTCGACTGATAAACATAGGTGACATAGAGTGTTATAACTGATTTAAATTATGCAATTAGTGTTTTGGTTTCAAGAAAACAAAATAATATACAAAAGCTTGGATCGTCCTAATTATTTCGAAAATTCAGAAACTTAGAGGACTGTGTAATTTTTTTGTGAATCTTCTTCGCAGTTATCACTGAGCAAACAACCTGTATTATTAAACAAGCCTAAGTTGATAAATTATTTTATTTGTTTTCTTGGTCTAGCCAATGAAATCTTAGGCTTATAGCGTATGCAAAAAATCCATATCTCTTGTCTACTTAGTTGTCTCTATTTTTATGGTTCGAGGAAACTATATGTAGAGAAATTAACATAACTATACACAAAACATTAGACTATATTTATAACGTCCCAGATATGATTCTTTTTTTGTCATTAGAAAAAAAAAATTTAAATACTACGTACCCCTTTATTTATGATTGTTCAACAGAACGGGAAATAATTTATCTTAAATAATAAATCAATATCAAAGTACCTATAAATGTTGTCTTTGAAAGAGAATGAAAAAATATTTTTAAGTTACTTTTTGATAGTATTTTTCTGTCAATAGTGACGATTGGTGTTTAGAGGATTGTGACATTAGTTGTAAAAAAATTTATTCATTTCATTAATTGCTTTACATTATTATTTCAAAGGCATCTTTAAATGCCAAAATGTAAAAAGAAAAAGACCGTGTCCTTAATGTATGCAACTGTAACACTAATGTAATAAACGGTTTATGTAGTAAAGATAGGTTTAAAAAAAAGTTACAGGTGACCCTCCTATGCCCTTTGCGCCAGATTGAGTTATGTCCAGAAGGCATCTCCACCTTACGTGGGCTGAGAATGTGCCGGAAAAGTTGAAGGAATACGTAAAAGTGGCGATGAACGAAATGAAATCGACGGGGGCGATATTTTTTGTATTTTATGCAATAGCTAATTCTATGCCAGAAGGTGTCCTAAGTGTGACTGGGTTTAGTGTATTAAATGCGGGAAATGAGCGAATGAAGATTGTGATCTGGGCCAGTTGCACTATGACAGAAGTTAGGTGTCATAGATGTTCTGGAATTGTAGTTTTTTTCATGTTTTTTGTACCCGTGTGACTTGTTTTATGTTTCTATGTGTGAGACCTCTGCTGTAAAAGTTAAAAGAGTTATTTTCTGTAGTGACTGTGCCGTATGTTTTATAGTAAATTATATGTACAGGGGGTGCCACCCCCTCCCCCCTCCCAATAAATTGTGGCGACTTCCCCGCACTGTTGGGCAAACATGCCAGTAAATCATGACTTTATATTTTACGTAATTTTCTTTCATTATTTAAATTTATTAGACACTTTGATCACTCTTAACATTATTTAAGGTCCTACGATCAGAACTGTGAGACTTTTTATCTGTCTAAGTATTTAAAAGTTATGACCATCAATCCCCTTCCGTGTTGCATCTTCCCCCGAGTTACCTTACTTTATCTATAATTTAAATTTAATTTATAAATAATATGAAATAACAACACAGAGGAGAGGTTTGTGTTGGATTTTTGCACGTGGGGAACGTGCCGGACGATACCGCTGGTCAGCTAGTTTTCTCGGGGATCTCCCGTTTCCCCCACCCTTTCAATCTGGCGCTGCTCCATACTCACCTCGCTTCATCATCATCGGCTCTCAAGACCTTGATATCAAGAGCCGCCCAAATCTCTTTACTCACTAACTCGGCGTCTTACGATGATAAACAGCTGGCTATGTTACTGTAGTTACGGAAATGTTAGAAAAATTAAAATGTTTTATCATATAAAAATGATGTCATGTGATTATGTAGCTGGTTTTACTTTTTAAAATGATTAACTTAATCTAATTAAAATAGAAATTACGTGTTTTGTTAAAAATAATATTTGTGCCGTAGTTGACGAGTGTATCACCAGAATCTTTTAAATAAGCATATCTTACAGAACAAAAGTATGAAAGGATAAACGTATTACCAAGAGTAAGAAATCTTAAATTCGGGGAAATGATAAAAAATACAGAGATTAAATCGTAACGAAAATGAAAACGGACGCAATCAGATAGTTTGCTTTAACTGGAAAACGATTTTTAGCCCGTACCAAAGCGAGCTCTAGAAGGCAGATTGTGATATTGCTTTGTGCACTAAAATTGTATTTATGTTTTGCTTTCATTTTATAATTAAAGTTGTATGGGACTAAGCAGACATAATTTTTGTGTGATTGTACATATTATAGGCCCGTGTATAACACTTCTGTTTTTGCTTGGAAACTAATGCACATTTAGCTAAATCACTGATGTAGATATTCATACTGAATACCAGCCATTGTGGAAGCATCCCTGTGCTTATGCCAACACTTTTTGAATAAAAAATTTGAAAAATCACCTAATGTATGACTAGTTTGGTTGTTTTCTAGATATGGTTATGTTTTGCAAGTGTTTTATATTTTTGGTAAAATAAAAGTCACATATTTTCGGTTAAATTAAAGGTTTACTTGTGATTAATCTACAAAAACATTTCATTTAAAATAAATAAATATAAAAGCAGAGGGAAAATGGGCGTGTTTGTATTGCCGAGTAAGAAATAGTTCTTGTGTAAAATATTATTAAACTGAGTGCGCATACATGCGCACTCAGTTTAACCTAGTATACCAAATTACACATTTGGCGTAATTTGGTATACTAGGTTAAGCTTTGTTTGCATGAGGCGGAGGCATAGCCTGAAAGTAGAACTCTACAAGTGCTTCATGAAAGTTGATAGTAACCATGAACTAACTATTTGCGTACAGAATAATTGTGAACTCCAGACACAAGCTTTGTGTGATGTTTAATAATCAAAAATGAGGCAAAAAAAATAATACCAGCTATGAATTAACATGATTATTGAGGGAGTTACACGCCCTTGAAAACCAAGAATTAAAATTAGTTATTTTCAAAGTGAACCGTTCGCCTAAGTATTTTAAAACAAGGCAAAGTTCTGTGTTACTTTACCGTGCACATGATTATTAAGTGATAAATAATCAACAACACCCGCGGCTAACAAACTTTTGTTGATTAATACACTGTACCCCGTGATTTCCTTATTACGGGAGATGTTACTACCTTCAAAATATTCACGAATTTGTTGTTTGGTCTCACGTAGTTTCTAACATTTTGCAAATAACTAGTTCTATAGACTGTTCACGGTAAACGGAGCTGTTTTCGAAGCCCTTCTTAGGATCTACTTCTCTGACTGCATTGTGTCCTTCCACCAGACAAATGTCACATTGCTCTGGACCTGTTCACTTTATTCCTGCGCCATACAAGTGAAATCGAGAAATTGTTATGCACGTAAATGTGATACTTTCATGCAAAGTCTGACTATAATGTGAATAAAATAAGAAATAATAACTAACCTCACTGGACATGCATTTGAACGTTCCGCAAGACGCACAACGCAGTCAATTTTTGTTTCTTCATTAACAACTTGCCTGGGAACACACATGCCAATGTGCAATGCAGCATGTAGTTACGGGCAGTGGTTTTTTTTTTCCTTCAAATCTTCGTTTAAAAAGTGCCCACTTTACCGTGAACATTCTATATCAATTAAGTAACATTTNGACGCACAACGCAGTCAATTTTTGTTTCTTCATTAACAACTTGCCTGGGAACACACATGCCAATGTGCAATGCAGCATGTAGTTACGGGCAGTGGTTTTTTTTTCCTTCAAATCTTCGTTTAAAAAGTGCCCACTTTACCGTGAACATTCTATATCAATTAAGTAACATTTTGCTTCAGAACTACTTCTTACTAAGTATTACAACAGACCTATTTTCTCACTAGTTAAATATTATAATTTGCAGATAAATATAGGTAAATATCAATTTAACCAAAAATGGAGTACTTGAATGTTAGCATACGTATAAAACACCGTGACACATTGGCGTATTTAGTAAACAACCAGACATGTCATACGGAGGGTGATTTTTCAAATGTTTGATTCAACCACGAACAGGCTATAACAGCTCCCAATTTTCAAGGACGTGTCACTACCTTCGCAATCACATTATGTCACAGTTCGTATTCTGATTAATTCTTCGTTTTCCTGGACGATCACCTCGCAGTGTTCGTACGTGGAGTTCAGGTGCATCCTGTGTAATATAGATACATACGTCCATCTTTGGCTGGTGAACGGTGCTTGGGTGGGCAGGAACGGTCGACGCGCTCGCCGAAAGACAACGCCCCGTGGGACTTCTGAGCGCCCGGGTAGGCGCGACTGCTGCTCTGGGCCACTGCGCAGTTCAAAGGAGATTAGCAGTCCGCCTCGGGGATGAAGCGCGAGCGAGCGGACAACCATGTCCTGATAGTCGGCGTTCGCCCCACAGGGACGGACGGACAACTCATTTTCCTCTGGCGGTCGGGGAGAGTTCGGGGAATTAGTTTTCACCCGCCGTTGTGACGTGCGGAGCACGAGCCAGCACTGCAGGAAACTTGTAGCCGGTGCAAGAAGGGAATTATTGAGCTTGTAACGACTCCCAGTGCGGAGATAACCTGCAGTCATTCATTCCATTCATTTGTGGTTACTTTGTACCGAATTATTTTTTAATTAGTCTTCAAAATTTGTTACCGTGTTATAAAAGAAGTAAATTGGATTGTATTGGTTTGGATTAGAAACTACTTATTAACGTCCCCGGTGTTATGCCTGAAGGCTTATCAGGGGACGGTTTACAAACTAACTTATGACCTTACTTAAACTAACACCCATGCCTTATCTAGGATTCGAACCCAGAACCTCCCGCATTCCAGTCTTTCGGTGCACCAACCGCCAGCACCCCGGGAAGTCAGCATAAAAGGAGTAAATAATGGCGGATTGTAACACCGCGGTTGCGTATAAAAGCGCAAACTGTGATGCAAATATATGAGCCATTTTCTATTATGGCCAACCGTTTAGTCGCTCCATGGATCTAGGGTACAACAGTGCAGAATTCCTGGTAAAACTGCATGCCTCAATTACTTCAGCTGATGAGTAGAGTGGAGAGATTTAGGCGACTCTTGGCAACGAGTTCTTGAAAGCCGATAATGATGAAGTGAGGTGAGAATGGAGCAGCCCCGGAATGCAAGGGCGAGGATAAACGGGAGATGCCTGAAAATACCCGCCGACCAACGGCATCGTCCACCACGATTCTCACATGTGAACCCGGTTAAACAATGTGGGAGGCGAGCGGTCTAACCACTACGCCATCGCGGCCCCTATAGCTGACGAGGAAGTGCGGAATAATGTGCCAGCGAATGGGCGGTGGGCATTCTGATATAAGTTCCACCCATGTAGCAAAGTGCTGTGGGCCTACAAATGTGGACCGCTAGTTCGACTCTTGTGCTTGCACTACAGAGTGGTGTGTATTAATGTGGAATGCCTTTACATTATTTGTTACATGCGCAACTTTACAATGCATACATAATTTACTGCCTTCATCACAACACTACTGCGGATCTGGTGTGATGCCCTACATACGACCACAAGCTGAATTCATGGGACCACCGAGACCAAGCAACAGGCCATAATAAAAAATTACCGGTGTATTTCTATCTAAGTTTTCAATTCTCTAAGCAGCCACGGTGTTAAATACAGCTATTCTTTTACACTGTTATCTCCGCGGTTAACATTTATTAGGAATACAGTAATTTTCATGGAATTTTAAGCCCTAATTTCTGAATATCATTAGGCAGACGGAACCAATCGGAGATCAGAAGTGTAAACACTAGTGGTCATAACCAAAACCTGTCCTTTGAATTTTCCTCACAATCACGAATTTTGTTTATTATTTCCCTGAAGAAAAAAACTGCCTGTACTCTAGGGTGAAGAATTTCAGTCCTCTGCAATTTTCAGCTGATGCAAGCCCAGTAACTGGAGTGTTGTAATCAATGGAAGTGCGGACGCACAAACGCAGCTATGAAAAATGCCCATTTCGCAAATTGGATTACCGTCGGATCGTTTGTGAGCGTAAGAAACAGTGGGCTTTAATCCAGTATTAAATAACACTCTTTCTTTGTTTAAAAATAAAGTGTATCAACATTATTTAACAGTTTCTGGCGCGGGCAACAAAAGTGAACACATTGTGGTATAGTCCCCATGAAAAAGTCTCTAATTTCGACATTACATAATACTTCATGATGTACTATCGCCTGCTCCGCCAAGGCTGATACAAGTTCTGGCATACCAACTGCTGTGGCAACTAGCATGCAAGTTTGTTATCACACGATGGTGGCTGGATTACTGCAGTTACGATGCTCGCGCGGGTGTACGATTGGTGAGCCGGCAGTATAAACCGCAGGCGTCTAGGTAGCAACTGTGCTTTGTACAGGTTGTATTCGAACAAAAATATAATAAACGCAATGGTATTGGGACGCTAATGAAACATTGTGCAACGAGGAACCAATGGCTCAAACCGTTCGGACACCCATTAATTTCTGAATTCAAGTGTTGCAATCACGTAATTTTTTTGGTGTGCACTGAGAAGGTTTTGTTGAAACAAACGATGTTCGTTTGGCGCAAACAAAATAATTAATTTTATGGGTGTAATTAAATATTTTGTGTTTGTAACCAAATTAATTCGTTGTTCTTATTTGGTTGCCCCAAAGAAAGATTTTACTTATGCAACTAAAGATTTGTTTAACTCCACGTCCCAGTTAATATTTTAAAAATTGGAAGTTTGATATAGATTAGAACCTAGATTGTTTGAATTCTAGCGCGCTACGCCCTAGAATGAAGTTGGAATATATTTTTAATACATACAATTCAATTAACAAAGTGCGCAAATACATATCTCAAGTTTACAGCTTTATTGTATAGTTTCCTGTTTAACTTGTTTCATTAGGGTGCCTGTGCCATTGTTAGGCATCAATAAATGCACAAACAAACACTGTTACTATTCTGTCACGAAAAAAAAAATGCAGAGAAAATCTCGAGCTGTGTTTTCGAACGAAGGCAATCAAATGAGTAGCCAAACAATTATGTACAGTTAATTCATCTAAATATGTATTTTGTTGGCAGTCTAATTCCTTTAAGCGCAGCACAAGGGTTGTGTATACTCGAATGTGTATTTCTGCAGATGCAAAATAAATTTCGTTGCTTTTCAAGCTTTGTTTACTCGACGAAATATTGTGTTGGGGAAACTAAATATATTTCCAGTCCTATGCAAACAAATATTTCGTTGGTCTTTCTCCCAGTGTGCTCTGTATTTGTATTAAGCAGTTTTCCTGCAACCTGTGAATCACGTGCTGCGTGATCGATGATACAGGAATTGGCCATTCACGGCAGAGAGTTGAAGGAAATTCCACAAATCAGATTAGCCACAAAGAACACTCTCAAAGTACTCGGCATGCCTTTCGGTGTACAGTTCCGATCATACATATTATTCATGTGCAACACGTCCAACATCGTCGACACAGCAACTGAACGGGCGAAGGAATCCAGTCTGTAGTACATTGGCGGTTACTTCAAACTTTTCTGAAGCACTGCTTAAGTTACACCTTCAGAATAGTATTCCGCCTCGTGCAAACAAAACCTAACCGAGTCCAGAAAATGATACCAAGGGAACAACGCACCGCGTTCGTGCGCACACAGTGTAATAATATTTTGCTTGAGAAAAAGTTTTTCTAGAAATTACCAACACGCACATTTTATATTTGTTTTCATTCATATAAATTATAAATTAGATAATATAGTTAATAAATTTCATATGCGTAAAAGTTCAATTTAAAAAAAAAGTTATTTTTCTGTTAACACAAGTATAAAACTGCACGCCATAATGATGAAGGCTGCGCACTTAGCCCCACCTCATTTCACCGCTGTAGATCGTAAACGTCTGGAAGCACGGTGCCCGAATACATGGATAAGCAGGGTCGGTCTCTTTGTGTTGCCAGCACGAAAACGTGATCCCCCCGCTCTTCGACACGTTAATTACCTTTGGCCTCGCATCAGCACTTTGGGTGCCGCCCGAATGTAACCGAGTTGTGTGGAGTTTGCCGTGGCATTACGACGACCGCATTCTTTTAAAAAACGGGGGAGAAATGTTGATTCGCCGGACGTTTCCCTTATTATTCTACGTGGAAGAGAGCGTACAATTCGGACGCTTTCAGTCTGCCATTAATGAACTTTGTACAGTTCAATAAGCGTGTCAAGTTTTGTGTGAATCAATAGGGCGGTTATGAATCGCAATACAGAGACCAACAGCGCTGATGGTCATGTATTCGTGAACATAGTGTTACGAATGACCTTTTTAAACCATTCATACGTGAAAGTGTCTAAGGGCGTAGCTCAATAATGAGTCATGATTTAGTAGAGCACAGCAGTTAAGTTGAAGTTTATTGACATAAAGATTTTACGTTAACCATTTACGTGACTATTGATCGGGGAAGCTTAAATTGAATACCAAGATGCTTATTAATTATATTAAGATTTATTCTTACCTCACGCCATTACCAGTACAGTCTAATTGGAAAGTCCCCACCTTGTTCATGTTGCCGGAGGCTGATTGTATGAGGCGGTTAACGACGGTCGGACACACCCATCTTCAGTGGTCTTCTCTCTGGTCGGGTCGGCGACAAAAGACGCCGCTCCCGGTGTTACACTGGCCTATATCGGGCTCGTTGTTTAATATTTTCGGTCCAGTTTACTGGCCGGTGGAGGGGATTTCTGCAACTGCCTTTTGCAAGGTGTTGTTGCAGTCACGCTCGTGTCCTGGTTCCATGTTTGAAGGTGTGATCAGGCAGGCCGTTCAACTAAGGCCTGATCACTTCATAACAATAGGCGACTAACGTCGGGCTTCTCTTGATTGCCAGTAAATATCTGTCACGCTCAAAGTGTTGAATCGCTGACGTATGCGACACCTGTTGACACCAGGGGGAGCTGACTTCCCGGATACGGCCTGCAGTCGACACTGTCACTACCGCTCCTACTATCTATGAACGCTTGCGTCACATCCGTAGACTAAAGTTCTGCGCATGTCCCCAACATTGACCTACTCTACGCCATTTCAACTGTCAGTAATATGGTCGACAGTGATGAACATGTTTATTTATATCTTAATTTTCAAAAGACAAGCTCTTTTGTGTGAATAAAGTAATTTTAATTAAGCTCAACTGGCAAAAAAAAATTGGTTACAGGAAGTGTACAAACATCTCTAAGCTCTTATTTACATTAAGAGCGTTCTAATCTCAAAGCCTTTCCACGTCGGTTATGAAAGCTGTATTGGCCGAAAATTATTTATATTTTGGGACATAGGATTTTTCCTCTACGGCCGCAACACGAAACAGTCCTGAACAGCCAAAGGCGAGAGACATTTGAGCACATGATGTGAGCATGCTTTCTTCTGACCATGTGTGCACGATGCAAGGTAAAGTCAGCACTATTGATATCAACTTTTGAAAAAGTTTAACCCCTGTCCCACTTTCAAATTTTCGCCTTCAAATACATTTGACAATAACATATTAATACTAAATAGATCCATCGAATTTCTTCCATTCAACAAATTGGATCAAATAATCTTGAATGTATTTGAAAAGGTGCCACACTGCCAGTTTTTTTAATGTAAGTATCTAGTCTCAATTTTCATTTAAAAATTATTTCGAAGTAAGATGTTGCTGTTGTGTTTCCGTGCAGTTTACTACAGGAATAAATGTAACGGATATTGTGTTTTTTTTTCACTTCATTACTACTTTCAATTTCATTTATCGGAGATATTTCCTGTACAATGCAATTCGATACTTTAGAGTTCTTAATATTATTGTGTATTAATCACTTCAAATTACAATAATGCTTAAAGTGCTTCTAAATAAATAAATTATCTTCATAACCGGATTTCGTTTCCATAAATTGTTTGCAATTTTAAAGTTTCGTGATGTTGGACACGGCCATTTTTTTGACATGCACAATCCCGGCTGGCTGAACCCGTCCAGCATCAAAATATCTTAGAACCCGTCCAATTTTTCAAAATGTTAGGTGGAAACTAGAGCCATCCAACTTTACAGGCAAACTGGGCGGCGATAGTGACGTTTCGGTGAAGTCACAACTTTCCAACTTTATTTGACCAAACTTACTGGATGCAGTTTGACGGAAAAATTTGACGGTGTGACAATGGCTTCACGTTCATGAATTCTACTGTACTCACTGATAAAGACTGCTCACGATAAAGTGGTCGCTTTTGGGAACCCTGCTTTAGGTCTACGTATGTGCATATTGTGTATTATTCCACTACATGTAAAATTAACATTTCTATAGGCCTGATTGATCACTTTCTGCACGCATTGGTCAAGTCAAACTGTGAAATTATTAAGAAAGCATGTACTGTATAAATTTGCTACTTCTTACACTTATATTCATTAAAAAAAACAGACGTTAAAACAATTTCAGCATTCACGGATGTAAATCTAACACATTTAATTTAACATTATGGCATGGGGCTACTTTTCCTCCATCGTTACTAACTTTACTGGGTGTTTGCCAATCAGTGTCCCTTTACAATTTATGCAGGTAGACACAGCAACATTTTTTTAAAAAGGTTGATTTCAAAAGTGTTCAAATAACCGTGAAAAGCTTATAAACAGACTTCCAGTCCAGTTGGCCGCGAGTGTAATTTTTATATAGACAGTAACTCAATAGTACTTTGTCTTCTTAATACATGTTCGAGTAATACATAGTATATCATTATCACATTTAAGTTCCAAGGAATTTAATGTCTTGTCTTGACAACGGCGCATGAATAAAATCGTAATACCCATGAAAACGTTAATTTTACTCATAGCGGGAAGATACACAGAGAGGGTAGAAGTAGATATTAAGCAGAGCTATTATAGTTGTTCATTTGGCGGTTATTAACACACAGCTAGAAACATATATACGCTTGCACTATTCAAGCTATTTTTGAATAACATGTCGAAATTCAAACCACAGAATCTATGGACAAATATAGAAAATCTTTTTAAAATATTTTTGGAAAGGTCATCTAGTATTTTTAAATTCAAGTTGCATCTAAGCAAAACAACGCAGGGAATCCGCAGATTTGCGTACATGCTTGCGAAACAAGTTTCATACCACGAAGGCGAACGGAACTAATATTAAACCACTTCTGGCAGCCTTTGCTAATCCACTGTTCGTGCAGTTTAACACGCGTGTACTAATAACAAGCAATCACTAGCGGCGCCCACGTACTTCAAGTTTGTGGTGTCCTATGCGTAGGCGCTCTCCGCATTGCACGCTAGTTCCGTTCGCCTTAGTGATATGCAACTTGTTTTGCATACAGGTACGTATGGCTGCGGACTCCCTGCGTTGTTTTGCATAACTTCGGCGTAACAATAAAAATACTAAATGATTTTTTCCAAAAAATTTCTTATTTTGATTTTTTTGTTTTTATTAGTCCGTAGACACTGTGGTTTCAATTTCGACATGTTATTCAAAAAACACTTTGTATGTCGCATTATTTGCCTGATTGCCTACCTGTCTCTGTACATTGCCATCGCCGATGATGGTGAGACAGGATCTCGTTGGACTAGCAGTTCCTAGCTGCGTAATGTCCCATTTACACCCTCTTTCCACCCTTGGAGTTTATTACCAAATGTCCACGTAAACCCGGTACAAACTACTAAAGTGCTGACATTACTTTTTTACTGTACGGTTGTGAATTCATAAAAGAAAAATATTTTAAAGGACTTTTTATTGGTGACTTGTAAAGTTTTACTTAATGCAATTTTAACCTGTTTATTTACTCCCTCTCTTAATAAATAAGAAAATAATAAAATACATTTTTTTGGTAGAGTCTATAGCTAGAGGATACAAAATTCAACACTGCAGCCACAATTTCAGCCGAAATTTTACCACTCTGTCATCGCGGAAACATGCACATAAATGAATTTAAAGGCTTATAGTAATATCATATGTGGTAAGTTCATTGTGTTATTTTATGGGCAGTGTTTCAATTCAGAATTTTCTCTGAAAATAGTTTTTAACATTCTATTTTTTATATTATTCGATATTTTTATATTAAGCAGACATACAAGTATATAAAAATTTTATACAGTGGACTTTATTGTACTTCATGATGAAAGGAGAGCTCACAAAATTGTTACTATAGACATTCTAATTTCTGAAAATGCGATATGATTTGCTCCAGTGCTAAAGATATTATGAAACCTGTGGCAAAAAAAACTATACATCTTCTCTTACGAAACCTTAAGAGTATGCCAGGTGATAAATTCGGTAGCTGCTGGGGTGATAGCTGATATCGTAAATTTCATTACAGACATTAAAAAAAACTAGAACATAAAATGTTCCGTGCAATAGGAACCCTTTGCTGTTTTCCTTTTCACAGTATTCTTTAACCCGCTAGTATCTGGGTGTTTACTTTGATGTGAGAAGAAGTGTTTATAGTGTAAAAAAGCCGCTTACGAAATAGCTGATGAAAGTGAGGAATCCATTTCTGTGCAGTCCGATTTTATTTCTGTAAATACTGTGGATATCAGGCAACGCTGTAAAACAGGAACCACAGGTCTCTGTAAAACATGGTTCTCTCCAATATACTGGCTAAAAATTAACTTCATTATTTCCTCCCTCCCTCTCCCCACGAATAGACAAAAGTTGTAAAAAAAAATTGCTTCCTAAATTAATTGCTGGTAATATATCAACCAAACGACAGTTTATCGTGCGAGGGGAGACATAAAATAGGACCGAAAAAGTGTACTAAATTGTAATCTAGAATTTTAGCAAAAAATGTTTTCAAATGTTGTTTGCAATATGACGCGAAGGGCAGCATCAGAACTGTCTGCCCGCATCGCTGTCAGAAGGCAAATATACCTAACAGAACACTTTTATTTATGAATCTCTCACCTAACTATGTCCTCTCTCGAATACATCTCCGCGCATTGCGTCAATTGATCGGTTCTCAAATTAGTGGAGATATTCCTCCGCCACTCAACAACATACTCTATGCCTATTGGCTGCCGTCTCATCCTCATTAATTGGAATAAGAAAGCATGTTTATTTCATATCGCGCACTTTCGAAATAAAACAATGCTCGCTATATTTGTCGGCACTTTATGTTATTGAAGACAGTTTCATTTAGTATATCCTGCAGTAAACCGAAAATAAGTAACTTTGACAGAAGACTCTTTATTTGTTATATTGCTGAAAATTTATGTCGGAAGAAACGATAGTATATAAAGTACTGTATTTTTTGTAGTTAAGAAAAAAATTGGTTGTCTGTAAAGTCGGTTTACTGACGATAGTTGAACGTGACAACGTCTTAACTGGTACCCAGTTTGTAGACAAAGTATTTGGCTTGCTTTGCACGTGAGGTCGACATTTAACTTTGGCTGTGGTTCCTGTTGTTTCTTCTGAAACTTCAAGCCTTACATCGTAACGTTACCGAGCGTTACACTTTTTCATAAGTGACCCCCAGCCGCAACCTAATTTAAGACGTTGTCACGTCAANTCAGGTAAGGAACTCTCCCCCGACAAAGACACGTGGCCAATGACCAAAGGAAAACTGCGCGTATGCCACAGGACATTGGAGTGTAGCCTTCGCGTAAATCTTTTCGCAAAAAACTATTGACTATTAACGTGCTAGGCTTTGTTTAGATAAGTTAAGGCTGTATATATACGTAATGGTAATGGCGTTTTTACGAGCCGTGATTAATTTAAAGCTCATTTATGTAACACATCTTTCCAATTATAAAGATTTCACAGTTACAAATACAAGTTTTACGCAAATAAAAATACGTACCTTCCTCGTGTCATTGCATTTAGTGTGTATATTTAAACAATTACTGTAGTTTATTCACGGTTACTTCCAACTTTTCCTGAAGCCCTGCTAAAGTTCTACTTCCAGGATATTCCTCTGCGCCATGCAAACAAAGCTTAACCGAGTCACGATAATTACATCAGAAAGACGACGCACTGCATTCGTGCGCACCCAGTTTAATAACATTTTGTATAAGAACTTTTTCTTGCTAGGCATTACCAACCCGTCTATTTTCTCTCTGTTTTATTCATATTAATTAAAATTGTAAATATTGTAATTTACATATATAATATAAGTAAAAGTTCAGTTTGAGCAAACATAAAATAGTTTTATGTGAACAGAGGTATACAACGCTTGTGATACATGGCATATTTAGGAAATAACTTAACACGTCTTATACGGGGTGATTTCTCAAAGGTTTGATTCAAAAACTGTGAAGAAACCGCGACTACACTACAATGCCAAACTGAAAACAACAAGTGTATTTGAACTGGCGAAGACTAGAAAACTAAAAGTTTTCGGTGAATCAAACAAAGTTTGTTTTGCGCAACCAAATTAGTTGTTTGTATAGGGCAATTAAATATTTTGTTGCTGAAACCTGACTGTTTTCTAATTATTATTTGTTTGACGCAAACAAAGATTTGGTTGGCTCTACGTACATAAAAACAGTTTCGTTTAATACAAAATGACCCTCGAGGTGAGACCAGGCTTCGAATCCGTGTCAGCTGCGACCAAGCGCTACGTCTTAGAAAGCTTGACTAAAGTGAATGCTGATGAAATTGCGACGTTTTCCAATACATACATTTCAAATACTGGACAACTTTCGCAAATAAATGTTTCAAGTTCTACTGCTTTCCTTTTTAATTTCCAGTTGACTTGTTTTATTATGATGTTTATGCGGTTATTAAGCATCAATAAATGCACCGACAAACACGTTTACAATTCTAATTGTCACAAGAATTACAAAAAAAAAACTCTTGATCTGTATTTTTGAACGGAGACAATCAAATGAGTAACCAAACTAATATGTACAGGTAATTCACCAAATAGTTTTGTTCACAGTCTAATTTCTTGTGGCCCAACACAGAGGTACTGTTAATTCAATCATGTATTTTGTTAGAGCAACAAAATGAATTTGTTGTTTTCCACGATTTGTGTACTGAACAGGACATTTTGTTGGGGCAACGAAATATATTTTTGGCCCTATACAAATAACTGTTTTGTTGGTTTTTCCCTGAGTGCAAGTATATTTCTCGAGCATCGCTGTGTGAGAGAGAGATAGATAGAGAGAGATAGAGAGAGAGAGAGAGAGAGAGAGAGAGAGAGAGAGAGAGAGAGAGAGTT
>NQII01000925.1:380136-396333 GCA_002778355.1 Clitarchus hookeri | reverse complement strand
AAGGTAGGTTCCACAGCGTCATTCGGACAACGGAGCCCAGTCCTCGACCCGGGCCGGAATTCTAAAATAATATCCCGGAGCTGAATATCCCCCCAAACTACAGTGTCTCCCGATAAAATGTACTCGCCCATAGAGTGGCTATAATGCCGTGCTGTTAATTGCTTTCGAATGTCCTGCCGGCACTCGTGTGCGTTCATTTGATGAGTGCGATTGTACTCTACGTTAAGATCGTTCATTTCCTTCATTACACGTGTACCTTTATTTAAAAAAAAAACACAGCATGTATTGCCATTCCACAGGTGACATTGACATTCTGTATATTCTACAGTTTTTGAATAAAACCTTTGAAGAATCACCCTATGTATGATGTGTTTGGTTTTCTCCTAAATATGCTACGTATTACAAGCGTTTCATACATGTCTTCATATGAAAGTTTTTTTTTTTTACTTAAATTGATTTTACTTATATTCTGTATATAAACTAAGAAATTCTATTTAATTTAGTATGAATTAAAAACCGGGAGAAAAAAGCTGTGTTGGCAACGCCTGGTGAAAAATAGTTCTTATGAAAAATAATATCACACCTAATGCGCACGAATCCGGTGCGTTGTCACTTTGGCGTAATGTTTTATACTTGTTTAAGCTTTGTTCGTATGAGGTGGAGGAATTTCCTGGAAGTAGAACTTTAGCAAGGCTTCAGAAAAGTTTTAAATATTCGTGAACAGCCTACAATATGTATTTGAAATTTATCTTTAAATCGGGCTGAAAAATATAAAGTAGTTTCAAATGAGGTTTGACAGAAATAACCTACGTTTCATTAGTGTATACAGCGATGTTTTAATGATAGCCTTGCGTTTCAAGACTTTTATAATTTCCATCAAAATGACGGCTTGTACAGCANATACAGCGATGTTTTAATGATAGCCTTGCGTTTCAAGACTTTTATAATTTCCATCAAAATGACGGCTTGTACAGCAGTTTTATCAAAAATATGACCTTTAAAATCTATTCGACGAAACTAACAGGAGCAAGTTCATTTATTAATTTTTTTTTCCATCCCTACCACAAGGTAAGACTTGGAAGTAAAAAATAATGGATATACCTGCATGAAAATATCAATNTTTTTTTTTCCATCCCTACCACAAGGTAAGACTTGGAAGTAAAAAATAATGGATATACCTGCATGAAAATATCAATACCAGCATAGAATCAAAAACTGAAATTTTTGCTCTTTCGTTTGGTAGTTTGTTCATATACTCGATCATTTACCATTAATTAGTTGCATTTTAATTACCCATCCGGTGGCTACGTGCGTAGTGGCTGCTTTGACTCCTGTAGAGACCATTAAAAACAAACTACTCTGTTTAGCGTATTATTGTCAGTGGTATAAAACGCAAAACAAAAAATCTTTCATGCCATACGTTGGTGTCATATACAATTAAGTAACAAAGGAATATTGTATAACCAGAATAACATAAATGGGAAAAATACTTAAATTTCAGCTAGCCACCTAATTAACGCGCAGTTATTTTTCCTTTGGTTGTATCTTCATTAAGCTTTCATTTGCTAATTTCTGGTCCTGAATCACTGTATTAACACATTTTGGACTATGCCTGCGAGTAAATAGAGCAACAATAGAATAAAAATTAATTGGCCTTTGATAACAAGACTAACGCAGGTATATTTGCATTGTTTCTATTTTTATTTTATTAGAACAGTCCATCACCACAACAACAATATTTTTGTCACTACAAAAAAAAATATTATTTGTCTGACAGTTTAACACTGTGAGGTGTGCACAATTTTTATTAGAGTTTATGACAAGGTAGAAGTGAGTCACTACGCGAAAACCACCATTTATTGGCCGGTTTTCNGAAGTGAGTCACTACGCGAAAACCACCATTTATTGGCCGGTTTTCTCATCTACCCTCGTCCTATTGGCCAACACCACGTCAGACTTACATTATTGGCCACGCAGTAATAATTTTCTGTACTTTTAAACTATTATTATTACTCATTCCATAATTTTTTGTTTAGAATAAAACACTTTGTGCCACTCATAACTATTTTTTTTTTTTTTTTTNCAGTAATAATTTTCTGTACGCTTTACTCCAACATCGAGAGAGTAGTACTTTCGTTACTTCTTGCTATTGGCCATGAGCTATACAATCGCAGCCTAATGGCACACTCGATGATGAATTAGTAAGAGTAACCGAGTGTAAAGGAAATTTTAAACCCACTCTTGTAACTTTTTGGTGGCAGCTTGCACTTAGGACTAGTCTTGCCGCCTTCCTAAGCCATATACTAATTAATTATAGTTCATTTGCGGTTACTTACCACTATCATGGAGTCCTGTTGAAGATCTTTTCCCAGGAGATTCCTCCGCCTATGCTAACAAATATAAAACGAGTCTAGAAAATTACACCAATGGGACCACGCACCGTATTCGTCCGTACTCAGTGTAATTATATTTTGCATGTGAAATATTTCTTACTAGGCATTACCAGCACACCCATTTTCTCTTTGTTGTAATTTATAGTTATTATAAAAGAAATATGATAATTTATAGATCAAATTTCATTATAAGTTCGATTTAACCACAAAAAAACATAATATGATGTTAACACAAGTATGAAATGCTTGTGATACATGACATATTCAGGAAACAAACACACGTGCATGGAGTGTTTTTTCAAAGTTTTGATTCAAAAAGTGTGAAGAACCCTTGAATATACTATAAATTAGTTTATTTATTTTGGTATGCGTTCCTGCATTTAAATACGCTCCGTTCCAGTGATGAGAGCGCATGTTGACGCCAGTGTCGCTATCCCTGCGCAGAGAGGCAAAAGGTGAGAGCGGTTTTACTCCCACACATTCTCCGCTAGCGTGGACTACAGAATTATTGTTTAGGTTTTTTTTTTTAATAAAGTTGAATTTTACCTAGTCATAATCTTCTGTACTCTATGCATATTTTTAAAACTCAACGTATCGGTGAATTAAATGGTAAAAACACTTATTAGTATTTCTCTGTTATAGATAGACATATGGTACCGTGGAATTTTTTTAGGTTTAATTCTACACAATTCTTTACTACGTGATATTGTTCCATCTTAAACGGTTTAGACAGCGTATTTCAAGAGAGCGCGCTGGCGGCAAACTTTTTTCCAACGTGATTCACCATTACAGTTTGTAAATTTTTTGAGGTATTTTCTCGCGATCGTAGCCAATACCAACTTTCAACCCGTCAACTATTTCTGTGCAAGAAATTACGTCATATGTTGCTCGGTTGCGACGTCGCATTGTTATTCCATTTGTGTACGGTGCGTAATTTATGACTACGCTTTGGGCGAGTCCTGACTTCTTTATTTCATCTTTTCACAGAAACAGTTAAGGGACTTGATCAAATCACTTACTTTCTTTAGGGAAATCGCCCCACAGAGTTTGCATTTCAACATCTTCCGTGAATTTATCATCTACCTTAGGGATCTGATCAAATCTCCCGTTTAATATGTCCCTGCGACATATACACCGGCATTACTGACAACCTGTTAACAAGTGATTGTGACAGGAACTACATCCCGGAGATATGCGATAGGTTATATTCGCAACCGAGGCGTTTCCCTGCAGACCATTTTACACCTCCAGTCGTCTCTGAGTCTTTCGCGAAATGGAAAACACTCAGCTACCTTCCGGTACGACGTTACTTAGAGGCGCTTTATTTTTAATTAGATTTTACATGCCACTTTCGGTTTCTGTGTAAATAAAATAAAATAATTTATTTCATGTCATCCTCCAGACACATTGCATTTGTACTAGTCACACGGGAAAGAAGGCTACAAGTGCTGCTGGGAACGTAGTATATTTGCTAGTTTTTACTCGGCTTCACTTTTTAGTTTGAATGATATTTTGTAAGGTAATTTTGATCCACTTCAACATGCTCGATCGACTTGACGTTGCGCACAAATGCAGGTCCGATAACTGTGCATTACTCTCATGTGCTAATGAAATCAATATCAATTCTTCAGGCGTTAATTTTTAGAAATATGATTAAATTCTTCTAGGTTGATATTTAATTTGATTGTAATGTTTTAATAAATTTTAATAAAAGCTATGTTTTACAAATTAATTTTACGATATATTTTTAGTCGTGTCCAGCCGCTACTTGTCTTACCTAAAGGGAACTATAGCGTTCTGTACAAACCGCAGACACTCGCGTAGCTTTATTATCGCTTCCCCTTTCTTTACCTCGCCATTTGCTGCTCGTCCTGAAAGCTTAACTACCCTCTCGCAATGGTTCGCCTTTTTTTTTTTTTTTTACCTCCGGATTCTATTTTGTCGTGGTGGCGGTTCGAACGAACTACGAACAAACGGGAGGCACAATCCCTCCTGCGTTTTCATCAGCGAACCGTGAGCAGTGCTTTGTTGTTCGTCCCCCGCTCGAGTTAAGTCATACGCACCGCTTACACTCCAACCACAGCCCAATTTCACCCACTTTCACCCATCCCCGACAGCTCGCGGTGATCAGAGTGACGCGACAGAGAGCTCTCTTGCAGACTTACTGTCCTCTCCTCCACGGGGGCTCCAATTTACTCGCCCTTTCTGTGGCTTGCGACAATGTTTCAGCGGTTCGAAGTGAAATGCGAAGGGTCAAGTGGTACTTTAAAGAGATGAGGATGCTAGGGAGTTATAAAGTACGCCACTTAACGCCAGCAGGGAGGCGCCAAACTGCCTGAGATTTTGTATGGTGGCTTATGGGGTATCGGAACCTCTCGGGATTCGAACCTGTAGTTTCATGGTGACAGCGGAAATTCCTATGATGTTAAGGCATGGTTTCACCCGTTTTGCAGAAATTCTTCGTTTTCGCGTCGTAATTTTGGATTCGTAGTAATCACTGACAATGTGCGATTATGGAATGAGTGAGTAACTGAGTGAAGAGATTTGGGTGGCTCGTAACATGTAGCATGTACATGTGTAACAGAGATGATGAGGGTGATTGAGATGAGTATGGAGTAGCGCCGGAATGAAAGGGCAGGGGGAACGAGAGACACCCGAGAAAACCCGTCCGGCACGATTCCCGCATGCTGAAATCCGGGAGCTACCCTGTCGGAAATTTAACTGGCTGAAATTTAACCCGGTATGCCAACGTGGGAGGCGATTGGTCTAACCACTACACCATCGCGGCCATTACGATTGCAGAAAATTTACATTTACTTTAGAAATAGTCAATGTGGCGAAATTTGACGAATCAAAGTTGTAAAGGATCAGTCCTAAGAAATAAATTTTCCTGAAAAAAGAACTATTCCAACATAAATATAAATAATAGTGTTCTTGAGAGTTATCTGTAGCTATATTTTCGAAAATTTATTTGTATTTCCCCATAGAAAATACAAACATGCTGGTTATACAAAACGTATTACAATTAACGTCTTAGGTTTTAGTTAAAAACAACTGTTGGAGCCACAGAATACAACAAGGGAATTTCATGAAAATTCGTTCAGAGGTTCGCCAATAGCTTCACTTTAAATTTCACAAAAAAATTTCGAATCATTTGAAGCAAGTATTCCTTTCGGGGTGTTTTTTTTTCCTGAGAGGGGTTTAATCTTTTGGAGGGGTGCTGCTTCTTTCGCCCAGTAAAACTCTGCACTAAGTAAAATGGACATGTTAATTCAATTAACTGCGTTGTATTTAACATAAAATTACAATAGAGTTGACGCGTTTTCCTAAATAATATGGATTCTCTGATGTAATTTAGACTTTTTGTCAGTAATGAGTAAACTTATAAAATAAAATCTCTGTGGGAGGGAAAAGTCGATTTTACTAGGATAGGGGGGAGGGAAACGAATCCGTTCTGGAGATACGCTTGGAAGAATCACTAACCGGATGTTAGAAATTAATCGCACGTGAGTAACAAATTTCAAATTCAGAAATATCTTCATGGTGTTCTAATTAATTGACGAAGATCTTCAGCTAAAATCAAAACATTTAAAAAGTAAATTTTTAAAATTTGAATGGTAAAATATTTAACGTTTAAATTTTCATATTCATTCTAAAAAAAAGGTGTTGCTGTATTTTCCAATTGGTTACGTATTTTTTATTACATTTCCCTTCATATGTAGTCACAAAAACCATACGCTTTACTTAAAATATTGAAAACTAGTTTACACACTTGATCATCTTCAAGGGCTGTTGTGGCTGATCGGTTAGTCTGCTCGCCTGCCACCTAAACGAACCGGGTTAAACCCCCGGCTGGGTCACTCCCGGATTTTCGCATGTGGGAATCGTGCCAGACGGGTTTTCTCGGGTATATCCCGTTTCCCCTGCCCTTTCATTTCGGCGCTGCTCCATACTCTCCTAAATCACCCTCATCGGCTCCCAAGACCTCGATGTTAAGAGCTGCCCAAATCTCTTCACTCACTTGATCATCTTCATTGACCCTGTGCCAACGAAACCACATGCTCGTTATAGACACTATTTGCATTGCATTGTCTTTATGAAAAATTTTGACGTGAATACGAGGTGTGTTCAAAAAAATGAGGTGACTTTGCAAATTTCGAGGGCTACGTACATTCGATTATCGATTGTTTTTATTGTTATGTTGTTACACATGTCCCCAACATATGTTGACGTTATCAGCCATTTTGCATTGTTAGTTTGTTTGTGAAATATATAAAGGTTAGACGTGTTTCGGTGTGCTTGGCGATTTTTTGCTATCGCAAACAATGGATCAAAGAATCTGTATTAACAACACCGTAATCATGCCTCCGCCACCATATTCACCGGACGTGGCCCCCTGCGACTTGTTTCTGTTCCCAAAACTGAAGATACCCATGAAAGGACGGAGGTTTGCCTCGATTGGGAGATAAAGACCTGGGAGACTTCAATGCCATACCAAAATGCGCATATCATAAGTGCTTCGAGGATTGGCAAAAANTGGGAGACTTCAATGCCATACCAAAATGCGCATATCATAAGTGCTTCGAGGATTGGCAAAAAGTGCTGGCACAAGTTTATTATATCTGAGGGGGATTACTTTGAAGGGGACAAAATAGATATTGGTGAATACATAAATATGTATCGAGACAAAGTCACAAAATAACAAGTCACCTTACTTTTTGAACAGACCTCGTACGTTTTTTAAAACCAGACAGACACACGGGGTAGCAGGTCGGAAGCGGCGACACTATGACATCTTGTCTAATAACACGATTGATATAAATGTAGTCTCGTTCGATCGGTTACACGACTACGATGGGAGCATAACTTTGAGTTGGCTCGGCGCGTGCAAGTGTCGTTGGTGGGGGCCCACGGCAACTGCCAGCTATTTTGGGCGTGGGCAAAGAGTTTGCGGGCAGTTTATATAGCGGCAACGATGTGCTAGCGCGCCGCTTTTGGCGTCAAGCGAAATATCTCGTCAAGGTATATCGATTTAAGCCATAAAAGATAAGTGTTCATTTCGTTACTGGTGTTTTACGGTAAAGTGAGCACTTTTGAAAACGCCCTTTGGTATAGTGTAACGGAGACAAACACTGGCATGCGCCCAGTAAAGTTGGCAACAAAGGAAGGAAAACAGTTCCGCGTTTCAACGTTGAATTAAAAGCATTTGGTAAACATGTTTGAATACTGAAATTATTTATTTATTTTCTGTTTTTTTAAGTGCTTACAGGTGTAAGAATCAGTACACTTGGGAAATATTTACTTTCCTAATAATTTCACAGTTCCCCACCCATGACTGAGGTAGGAATAAAGTGTTTAAGCCCACATCAATGTTAATTTTACATCTGGTGGAAGAATACACATTGTACATGCAATTTTATCTTAAGCAGGGCTTTCAAAAATGCTCAGTTTACCGTGGATGGCTTAGACTCTCATTTCAACCCCATTTCTCAAGGAAAATATTAGCTCCTAAAGCAGACTTATTCACGTATCATCCACAGGCTTTACTTACACAGCAAACCCCCAATTTTTTTAAGTTTTACTTAAAAATCAGCACATTTTTCCAAGGCTTGCGCAGTTTTCGAACTCTTCGGGACGTCGTCATACGGCGATCACCTACCACTGATTACAGAACTGGTTTTAATCAAATTCATGTTAATTGGTAATTACATTTGATTTCGATACACGTGATATGATGCGCATCGCTCCCATTAGGCAGCAGGTAGTAGGGGTTCAAAAGATCGCGCTGTTTAGCGTCCCTCGCGCTGTCCGCAGACCACAGACCGTGCGGGTCCTAATTGGAAGCTGCTGCGGATTCCGGCTCCGTGAACAATCTGGCGTCTATCACTGCCACGCCAATTATCCTCGCCGCCAGTCAGCGTTTATCGTCGGTGAGTCTACCAGGGCTGAGCGCAGTGCACATCGGTCCCTTCCTCGCTGGGCCAAACCTTCAATATCCCTACGTTAGATGTGTACAGTTCATCCGCGATTACTTCCATTTTTTTCTGTAGCCATGCTTAAGTTCTACTTCCAGAATATTCCTCCGCGTCATCCAAGCAAAGCCTAACTCAGTCTAGAAAATTACACGAGAGGAACAACGCACTGCATTATTACGCACTCGGTTATATAATATTTAACATGGGAAATATTCTTACTAGGCATTACCAACATACCCGTTTTCATTAACTTTAATTGTAAATTAAGAGTTATAATTTGTAGGTAAAATATCAGTGAAAGTTCAATTTAATAAATCATGAGGTACTTTTTATGTCAACAGAAGTATAAAATGCTTGTGATACATGGCATATTTAGAAAACAACCAAAACCTGTCATATACATGTGGAGGGGGAATTTTCGAAAGTTTGTTTCAAAATGCGTGAAGAAACCGTGAATATACTGTATTTTTGATTATATATAATTTTCTGTACACTGTCAGAAAAAAGAACGCTTGATATGCAAAAGAACTGCTAAAATACTTATCAAAAAAACTTCACAAAATCATGGAACACTTTGTGTATTTCAATAAAGATCCTTTCGTAAAACTTCACAGAACTTCCGTGAATTCGGCAAGTATCTCCATAAATGTGCTATGCTGTTTTTTCTGTACTTCCGGTACATAAAGAGAGAGAAACTAAAATAAATAATTTTTAGTTTTTGTTATCCTTGTGTTTTTACTGCGAATGAAAAATAAATTTATCGAAAATTTTTAACAGTCTGTCCCGGAGCGGGATTTGTACACGTATAAAAAATGTTTAACACGTTACTGAACACCTCTCGCCTACCACATTCCCATAAGACTATTGTGGGTGTACCGCGTATGGGATAGGTGAGGCCCACTTTCAATTCGCACTTCTTGTTAACAAACTGATAACGTAACCTGAACTTGTCGACAAAACCGATTACATAATTTCGCAACTTGCGGTTTGTCAACTCCAAAGCCGACAAACAAACCCAGAATACCAAATCACCGCCTTGTTAGTTTTGCATGTTTGAAACGTCTGAATGTTCATACAGGTGAGGTGTTGAAATAAACTGATGTGTACCATACTCAACAATAATTATTTCACAATGCAACTTGCTAAAATATTTTTGAAAAAAAAAAAAACTTAGGTATTTTTATGGGTACAATTTTTCCTCGTATTTATTTTAAATATGAAACCACCTACTAACATATATTGGGAATAACTGTTTGATTTAATAACTCATGGAGTTTTAATTTCGGAATCTTGAATAAACAAAATAATAGTAACATGTAATTCTAGACAGTGGAATATCATGGCGTTCCGACTAGAACATTACAAAATGCTAAATATAAATTATGAAATATGAACTCAAAACGAATTGGAACACGGCCTGGAAGCTTGGAAGACATAGCATAATTGAGACAGGCGCCTGGCGGCAGCGAGGAGAGGCTGGGGACGTGTTATTTTCAGCAATGTAGCACACGTAAACTTTTTTAGTTTCTACTGATGTTTAAATTGCTGCTTACTGTTGCAGTTACTGTAACGTNGAATGTAGCACACGTAAACTTTTTTAGTTTCTACTGATGTTTAAATTGCTGCTTACTGTTGCAGTTACTGTAACGTTCTTGTTATTGCTTCTAGAAATAGTTTTAAGTGACGCGAGCACACTCGCTGCCCCAGAAATTATAATTTTTTTAGGTTAAAGCTGCGAATATAGATTCGTGTAACCTCGAGATTATTCATTCCCGAAACCGGAATACAAAGGTGTTTCGTATTTTGCAGTTTCTATTTTCATTTAACAACGCATTAATTGTACGTGTCAGTAATTCCGTGAATACACGGATTCGTGAGGCATAGATAATAAAATATCCCCCAAAGAAAACCTTGGATTTTTATAATTATATATATATAAAAATACACACACATATATTTATAGATTCAATATTTTAAAACAAAGCTTGCCGAGGCACAGGAAATACCTTAGCAATTATTTCGAAATCCACCTTTTTTTCCCCTCCTGTTACTCGTTTCGCATTTTGTACAACCGTAATTAAAAAGGATCCCTCATTATTAAAATGATCCTTTGTCTCTCATGGAAAAATACTGATATTACTGAAACCCGTACAAACTCCAAAAATTTTGCTAAGCAGTCCTCTGTGAGATATCTAGGTTTGATTTGATGCCCGGTCATAAAGCTTGATAACGAATATTTGTAAAAAAAAAAATCAAGATTAGTAGGATTTCTCCACCTTAAAGAGTTTATGTATTTTTATATATCTTACTTCGTGGGGGATGCCATTACAGAGATCCAAGCTGGCACTCCACCGTTACTCCATCTTAAGTCCCCACTTTGTGTCACCATTGAGCGTGAAACTGATGTCTACAATCCTGGCCTTTTTAGGCTCGGGAGGGGGAGGGGAGCGCCGCGGAGGACGGAGCGGTTAGACTGCTCGTCTCCCACCGAGGCGAACCGGGCTCAATCGCTAGTCGGGCCACTCCGGATTTTTCACAAGTGGGAATCGTGCTGGACGAAGCCACTGGTCGGGCGGGTTTTCTCGGAGATCTCCCGTTTCCCCTGGCCTTGCATTCCAGCGCTGCTCCGAACTCGCGTCGCTTCACCCTCGTCAGCTCTGAAGACCTCGTCGTACAGAGCCGCCCACATCTCTCAACTCGACTCAACTCATATTTCTAGGGCCGTCGCTTAACGGCGTGCCAGAGTGCAGAACCAACGCCGTTGATACTCTGCCTTAAATATGAAGGCCACTTTCTCGACAGTGATGAACGTGGTATTTTTATATCTTAACACTGCTGTGTTTTTTTATTATTCACAAGACTACCGTTGTCCTAACTGATGACTATATGTCTACACAAATTCAAATTCCGGGTGGACGTATCCATGAGAAAAAATTGCATAATTTCATTATGCCACACACACAAAATTCCTAGTGGCAGGCCACGATAAGAAAAAATTGCTTTTCTTATAATCTGCTGAACATAACAATTTAAATTCTATGCGGTCGGATTAACGGGAAGCCTGCGAAATATTACCAATAAATTGATTATATGTAGGCTTAATATCAGTGCGAAAAACCCCNCGGATTAACGGGAAGCCTGCGAAATATTACCAATAAATTGATTATATGTAGGCTTAATATCAGTGCGAAAAACCCCTACAAAAAATTCCGGATTTATCTTTGAGTATACGGCGACTTATTGGCTAGTCTGTGGGAAGAAATGCGGATAATAGTTGCAATGTCTATTTTCCCCGCTTTGTTAGGACTGTTTCTTGGAAATCTCCGTTTTACATCCTTAACTCATTCAGAACGCATAGGTATGTTACAATTATTAGGTTGGGACAGTTTTTTATTCTCTTGCAATAATCGCGATTCGTGATTATTGACGTTAGTTTGATATGTGCTGCAAAATGGGACCCAGGAGTTAAAAATATTATTGGAGTGGAAGTTACCAAAATAAATAAAGTTTCAAATACGGGATTTATTCAGACATATCGCTTATAAAATTATGAATATGGCTGTAAATGATAATTTGAAAATTCTATAACCTCATTAATAAAAAAAATGTCGGTTACATTTTATAAAAAAAATGCGGAGCTCTAGTTTTTCTAAGTATTAAACTTTGCAAGTTATAACTTCTATATAAATATGTAATTCTTAAACTGCATAGCACAATTAGTTTGTTTATGTACAATATATAAATACTTTTTTTTTTCTTTTGCAAGGATTTTCTTTACTGACAAACAAAATTCTGTATGTCACAATTTGATTCTTTGATGAAATCCATATGCCTTCCTTAGATTTTCCAAATCCTCTATTGTGATTTCTCTCAGGAACTCCGAGTCGTTTGATTGAGAACTTGAACGCGTGGGCTGTAGAATACGTCGAAAAGTTGAAAGCTTGGGTTTGAATGACTGAGAATTTCTAACGACAATATAAACTGCAAGCGCGAACTAAAAAAACGTTATAAGAAGGAAGAGAAATAATTTTTGTCGAGGTGTTGTGGCACTCACGTTAGATGGGGATGACACAATCACTTACATCGTGACGCACACAGGGCCGTAAAGTAGAGAAGCCTTGCGGGACCACGAACGCTATATCTGAGTCGGTATCAAGACATTAACGAAGAAGAACGGAAGAGGAAAAGCAGTATACCGTATACAGCTTAAAGAACACTAAAGTTCAGCTCACAGCAGGCTCTAAAATTGCCAAGAGATGCGAAAGTTATATCGGACGAGACGACAACGATGATGGACGGAAAGAATAAAAAAAATTCATCTCTGGAGTTGCAAGGAAAGTCAACGAAACGGAGAAAGGAAAGGGGCTAAAATATGCCTAGATAACTTTGCATGGTTCACGTTGCAGTAAAGTTCAAGCTGAAGCAAAGTGTGTTTTCCCAAATATTGTATACGAAGTGTGACAATGCGTGTCAAAATCTTGGGGAAACATTATTTACATCTATAGGATGAAAACTTGTTATATGAGTATGAAGTTACCTCCCACATCAATGTTTACGTTCCATGAGATGAGGTATGGGATTTTGTGTTTTTTTTTCCGTGTGTAATGACTTCATATACAGTGTTAAAAAAAAATTGCCAGTAACTACGAAATTTCAAACAACTTCTCGTTAATTCACAGAGATTCTCTATGCCTTCAATAGTTATATTTTGCTCTGTCATTCCGGTTTGTAAATAGAGATTTAGAAAGAATGTATTCGTCACATGGGTGTTCAACTGGCTATTTAAAAAAAACTGTTGAGAAATGCTTTTCGGAAGCAGGATTTGAACACGAATAAAAATTCTACAAAACCGTGATTATGACCACTTGCCTACAACATTCTCAAAACTCTAGCCAGAATAAATTATCTGTTATTGTAAAAGTGACGCGCGTGACTTTTTAAGTAACGTTTGAGTATTTTAGGTATTGTGAAAAATGATGATAACATAAAAATTCGTTTTTATTTTTGTACGGAATACGGTTCAAGTTGTAGATACTTCTTTGTGTTTCCTAACGCAAAAACACCTAACCGCATATTTTTTGCATAATTCTATGCCAAAATGACAATTTTAATGTTTTGGGGACGTATAAATAACAAAAACTAATTTACTTGCAAAATGAGATAATTTATATTTAAAATAAGATACCACAAGGTATTTCAAGAAATATTTACGGTCACACTATCATTTATTTTCGCAATTTTTTAAAAATTGCTTAAAATAAATAAATTATTACATACATTTAATTTATAACACTCTATGATTTTTTTGTAAAATAAATATTAATATGAATACAATGAAATGGACTAAGTCATAATATTTCAGTCACCCTTGTCATATGTTCTGTAAATGTTTTCGTTTATTATATTTGTACGTTCCAAAACACTTAAAGTGTTATTTTCACATGCTTGGTTGCAATAAGACTGTGATCTAAATGTTTTATGCCAGGAAAGAGTACTTACAAGTAACATCTGCAAGTTGAACAATATTTCATACCAAGAAAAAATAACGAATTTTTTATTATGGCCAGCGCCCTTAAGAGAAGTACACTGAAGAGCCAAAAAACTGGTATAGGCGTGCGTATGCAAATAACAGAGGTATGGGGCCAATCAGAGTAACGCGATGCGGTCGGCAGCGCCTATATAAGACAACAAGCGTCTGGCAAAGTTGCTAGATCGGNCTTTCTCAAATTGGCGCAGATTGGATTTGTGGACTACCCTGCAGGATTCATGGTGTGAATTGCCTCCTGAATACCTCCAGACATTTGTCGAATCCATGCCCCGTCGTCTTGCGGCACTTCTGCATGATCGCCGTTGGGGGGGGGGGAGGTTACACGATATTATGCATGTGTGCCAGTTTTTTTGGCTCTTCAGTTTAGTTCAATATAGCACAACAACAATCCAGCCTAAGGAGCACTACACGATGCAAAGTTGTGAAAGGAAAGATCTAGCAAAAAAGTGAAGCATTTACTGTACTCGAAACTTGTAACAAGTTTTCATTCTCTCTTCTGAACCCAGAAGGTTGGTATTTAAATAGGAAGTGACGTGCAGATAATCTTTTAACTAGCCCAAAAGGTTATCTTTTGGGTTAGTTACTAACTAACAAACAATCTTTTAACCAACACAAAAGGTAAAATTTTGGGTTAGTTACTAACTAACAAATACCATCCCAAAAGGTTGGTATTTGAATAGGAAGTGACGTGCAGATAATCTTTTAACTAACTTNACTAACTAACAAATACCATCCCAAAAGGTTGGTATTTGAATAGGAAGTGACGTGCAGATAATCTTTTAACTAACTTAATTTTACTGTGGAACATTTCCATATAGGTAATAATTGAAAAAAGTTACAGAAGTCGACGTTTATTTATTCGGCAGTATATTCAGTTTATGCCTTAATTACTGAAGCAACATGTCTAAAAAATCTATGCAAATAGTCGAATAGTTAAAACTTGTAAATTTTTTGTAACTTCCTACTCGCTTGCAATCGTTATAAACTGTTGACAAGAAATCATGTTTTAGTTTTTTAATGGCGTGTTTACTTTAAGACAAATTCTTTTGTTATTTAAAGACCATATTTTTTTTTGTATCTAAAATCAGAAGGGGAAAATTAAATTCGTGGTTAACTCACCCCACGTAAACAACTTTTATTACCACAGTTCGTTTTGTTTATGACTTTTCCCCTTCAGTGTCGTAAAAAATTTCGTGATTATGGTTGTATTTTTTTTGTTTACTTTTTCTTTTGTATGGCTGATGAAGACTCTCGTTATAGAACATCTTGAGTAATGCGTTTATCTAGCATTATACCGCACCAAGTTGGATATTCGCAAAACCGTATTCCGAACGAATTTTGACAGTAAATTTAAAATCATTTATGTTCGGTTATTCAGATGGGTCTTCACGTGAGCTTAAAATGTAAGTAATTAATAAATCTTTCACCCGTCAAAAATTTTCTAGAATATTTACATAATGCATTTTTTTTCTAAAGCTTTAATTATGTTACGATTATGTTCAAATTTACTCAATTTTGTGATTAAAACGAAAATATTGGGAAACAAGGCTTCAGGCTTGAATTGCAGTTATTCGGAAGCCAAAGAAAAATTTCCTTGCAAAACTAGTTTTTGCCTTTTCTTTCTATTGTATATACGTTCTCTGCTAACAGAAAATTTGTTTACATGTTTTCATGCAACGCCTACAGAATAGAGGGAGAATTTTTTTTTCAATCGATATTTTTATTTCAGGTAAACCAATGATTATCCTCTATAATCCCTTGGAAGATAGGAAATTATGTTACTAAATTGTGTTGTTATGAACGAAATGCCAGAGTGTTATATTCCCGTGGTGACTAGACTTGCAATGGCGTTCTACGACTGTGATGTGTAATTCGCAGACGGGCGACAATCAAGCAGGTATCCGGAAGACACGGGGGAAGTGATAGACTAGACGAGCTCCCGACGCCGGTAGCGAGATGCGGCGTGTACGACACGCACTCCAATCAGAGGACAATTAATCATCTTCCCGAGACCCGAGAGAAGTAATTAATAATCTTGCGAGGGAAGCCGACTCCGCGTTTCGTTCGCGCGGTTGCAAGATCCGAGGCAGAAACGCTCGCGAACCGCGCAGAATTGTTTGTCGCGGTTTCGCCGGAGAAATGCTACAGCCGTGGCTCGTGATTTCCTCGCTGTAATAACTCTTGCATCTTCGTGGCTGAACACTTTCATTTATTATGAAGATATTATTCAGCAGAGGCAGCAATTCAGGAAAGCAAACAGGGCAGTGTCCCCCTACCCCCC
>NQII01000925.1:327869-379959 GCA_002778355.1 Clitarchus hookeri | reverse complement strand
CCTCAAACCTCTGCAGAACTTATTTTACTTTATCTTTTGAACACTAAGCACTTTTTAAAATGATCATGTAAACTTTTCTTACACATATTCAGTTAAAGAGCAACTGATGACAATCCACCCACGGCTACTTCCAACATTTCTGACGACCTGCTTAAGTTCTATTTCCAGGATATTCCCCGGCCTCGTTTAAACAAAGCTTAGAAATATTACAGAAGATGACCAAGACACCAGATCTGTGCGCACCTTGTGTAATAACATTTCGCATAAGAACTACTTCTTACCAGGCATTACCAACACACGCATTTTATCCTTGTTTTTTTTCGCCTTAATTGTGAACAAAGTATAATAGTTTATAAATAAATATAAGTAAACAGTTCAATTTCATTAAAAATAATAAGATTATTTTATGTTAACACAGGTGAAAAAACGCTTGTGATACATGGCATATTTAGGAAGCAACCAAGCACGTCATGTATGGAGTATTTTTCAAATCTTTGATTTTGAAAAGTGTTTAGAACCCTTGAATAGAGTATGGAGAGGCGACACCCCCGTGCACTGGGCAGAAGCGTTATTTCAAACCACAAAATATAAACGTNTTGTGTAATAACATTTCGCATAAGAACTACTTCTTACCAGGCATTACCAACACACGCATTTTATCCTTGTTTTTTTCGCCTTAATTGTGAACAAAGTATAATAGTTTATAAATAAATATAAGTAAACAGTTCAATTTCATTAAAAATAATAAGATTATTTTATGTTAACACAGGTGAAAAAACGCTTGTGATACATGGCATATTTAGGAAGCAACCAAGTACGTCATGTATGGAGTATTTTTCAAATCTTTGATTTTGAAAAGTGTTTAGAACCCTTGAATAGAGTATGGAGAGGCGACACCCCCGTGCACTGGGCAGAAGCGTTATTTCAAACCACAAAATATAAACGTGTCGCAAATACACTACCAATCTAAGAACGTAAAATGAGAGTGAAAACTAACAATTTCACAGATTACAAATATTCTGTAATTTGAACTTTTCCAAGGAATATAATTTATATTAATACTATAAATATAAAAAGGGCATATTTCATTTTAATGTGGTATTTCCAGTAATTTCGTGTGACTTTGCTGTTGTCTCGCGATTTTTCGCTTAGACACAACTTTCGCATCCCTAGTTACTCGCGTCTGTGCAGTTTGCAATGTGACGGTTTTTAAAATTTTTTTTTGACAGCTCGTTTAGTTGTCAGCGTCGCGAGTGAGGAAAATGGAGAAAGGTGGAGAAAAAATCCTTGTCCCTTCCTCCCCCTGCTCTTTACTCATTATGGCACTCATTAAGTTCAGGCAATGCATTGAAGAAGTTACGTTGTTAAANAATTTGAACTTTTCCAAGGAATATAATTTATATTAATACTATAAATATAAAAAGGGCATATTTCATTTTAATGTGGCGTTTCCAGTAATTTCGTGTGACTTTGCTGTTGTCTCGCGATTTTTCGCTTAGACACAACTTTCGCATCCCTAGTTACTCGCGTCTGTGCAGTTTCCAATGTGACGGTTTTTAAAATTTTTTTTTGACAGCTCGTTTAGTTGTCAGCGTCGCGAGTGAGGAAAATGGAGAAAGGTGGAGAAAAAATCCTTGTCCATTCCTCCCCCTGCTCTTTACTCATTATGGCACTCATTAAGTTCAGGCAATGCATTGAAGAAGTTACGTTGTTAAANATTCCTCCCCCTGCTCTTTACTCATTATGGCACTCATTAAGTTCAGGCAATGCATTGAAGAAGTTACGTTGTTAAATTTTGAACACAGCCATCCATCTCCATCATAATAAATCAGTCCTATGCAATGTTTATTTGTTACTAAACGCTGTGCTAATGAAGTACAAAAAACCTGAACATTAGTAATATGAAAGAAAGCATAATTTTTACACAACAATTTCCTTTCTGCAGCTATCCGCTTTCTATCACCCCTTCGATGTTTAAAGAGAAAAAAAATGTATGTTTTACATTGCCAGATAAAAACAATTTATATAAGAAATTAATAATATATATTGTAAAATTGTTTCTTGCATCTTTATTTACACTGTTGACTAACATTGAAATTTAATAACAAAGTAATAAAAGTTGAAAGAAATTTTCACAAATTGAACGCGTCAGTTTAAGGCATAATAGGAAATTATTAATACAAAATTTACAAACCCATATATAGTCTATACGCAATATCCTCATACTTTTTTATCAAACCTTTGAAAATTCACCCCATTTATTATGCGTTTGGTTGATTTGTAAATATTCCATGTATCACAAGCATTTTATACTCTTGTAAACTTAAAAGTATCTTACTTTTGGCTAAATTGAAATTTTATTTACGTTTCATGTATACTTAATTTATAATTAATATGAATAAATACATAGAGAAATTATGAATACTGGTAATGCCTAGTAGGAAATTGGGCTCGTGCAAATATTTGAAAATTGATTGTGCACAAACACGGTGCATTGTCCCTTCACGGCGTAATTTTCTAGACCTAGTTAAGCTTTGTTCGGGAGAGGCGGAGGAATCGCCTGAAAGTAGATCTTTAACAGAACTTCAGTATAGTATGGAACAAACCACATTTGTTTTCTCTTGTGAGTCTTTGTGCTTGAGAATTAGTGACGTGCATACCGAAACAGCAAAATTCGTTTGGTGATCGTGCTCATCTTTCCTCTGCTTGTGATAAATTGCCATTCATATATGTCTGTTTACTCTTCCAATTTGTGTTTCCGAATTTTAGTAATATATTTTTATAGTGTACGCAAACTTTTGGAATATAAAACACAAATAGTGAAATATATGTATGCATGTATNTAGTAATATATTTTTATAGTGTACGCAAACTTTTGGAATATAAAACACAAATAGTGAAATATATGTATGCATGTATTGATTGTTTCTGTTGTACCTACAAAAGTTTGTATTTTTTTTTTACAGGATTATGTTCGCTAGGTGTACTCCAATCAACAAGATTTCACAATGTGCCAAGATATAGCCACGTAAGTAAAAATAGTTTGAAAACTATTTTATAAGTGTAGCTTTATTTAACGAAACTTTTAATGATTGTGGTTGGACTGAAATGCTTACAACGCACTGTTCTTGTCAGCCAAGTTCCAAAGGGGGAAAAAAATTGTGTTATCTTAAATTGCCGTTTTTAAGTACTGTTTTTTTTTTATCACTCCTCTACATTGTTCCTCATCAATAATTTTTAAACCCTTGACTTTCACTTCGCGAACCATCTCAATACCACCCTGAGAAATAAAAAGACGTTTACTGATCGACAAGCAAAATTTAACCCCATTTGGTTAACCGAAATCAAAATCTCATTCATTTCAACACTAACTTTCGCTACACAGGAACTAACCACTGTTCATAACGGGTGTTATGTATTCTCGTATCTTATTTGGAGTTACACAAGGTTCACTCATGTTTTACAGGTTTGAGTTGACTTTACAGTTAAGAGTGCGTGGTACAGGATGTTGACGAGATTACGTCGAAGGAGAAATAAGTGAAAAACCCGTGAACCTGCGAACGAGCTCTTGTTTCTGATAGGCTACTGCGTGCTCATAATACAGGGTGATTCTAAAATCATGGTACAAACATCAAGGGGTGGTAGAGTTCAATAAAATAAACAATTATTGTATAGGAATATATGGGCGGAAGTGACGCGTTGAGGCACAAACACAAAAATGACACATTAAATGCAACACACTGTTTATTTACAACGTCAACGCTAAATGCCTTTTTACAGCCATGTTTATAATAATTGCTCAAAATTGCTACCACCGACAGTAATGCAAGCTTGATAGCGTCGGTGGAGTGATTTGCGAACAGATTCAAATACACCGGGTATTTCACGCACTCCGCCATTGTCAGCCAATCACGCCATATGTAGAGGTCGCCAAGCATGCATGACTGTTGGTGGATGTATTTCCAGCAACTATTTTACCATTTTCTGTACGGAATCACTCGTTAAGTATGCTGCTAATGAACATTTTATGTTTCCGTTAATGTGTTATGTTTTTGTGTTTGTGCCTCAACGCGTCACTTCCGCCCATATATCGCTATATAATAATTGTTTGTTTTAGTGAGCTCTACCACCCCTCAATGTTTGTCCCATGATTTTATAATCGCCCTGTATACATTTGTAGATGTCAATTTATACTGTACGTGCATAAAGTTACGTCAAACTTCTTTCGATCGCTCCTGCGGGCAAGTAGCCACTGTCACTAGGTTCAAATAACGCTCGAATAAACAGACTCGCACAACAGAGCCCACGATTACCAGCTCACTGATACAAAGAGCTCCGGAAGCTGCTTCTCGGAGAGAGGATCGTGGGTCGCGGATTTTCTTCACTCACTTCTTTCCCCATTCACGTCTCGGCTCCAGCTTCTCTGCGGTTACTACACAGACGTGAGCGAAAGATAGGAGCCTCTATTGTACTTTGTTTTTTCTCTTTCAAGACAGCCATACGGACTACAATAACACGCGCGCCCAGCGCCCCGTCACCCCTACGCGCGAGGCGCTGAACAAGCTTACATTACTTCCGCTGTTACGCCTTCCTGTGTGAACGTCATCTGCAACAATGAGGTTTTGTTACACGCGATGAAAGCCCATAGAATAAACTACGACCGTGCTGTCTTATTTTTCTCCTACCTATTAATAATACTGAGCAGGAGGGCTCTAAAAATGGCAATTGTTTTTACCAATTTTGCCATTTTTTTCTCTTGGAATAAACATAAAATTATTAATCCAACACTGTACAGTCTTAGATAATTGTTTTTTTTNTTGCCATTTTTTTCTCTTGGAATAAACATAAAATTATTAATCCAACACTGTACAGTCTTAGATAATTGTTTTTTTTTCTGGCAAAACCTCGTATTCCCAAGGCATTTATTTGCTGAGGTACGCGTAAACGCGTACACTACGAACGTGCAGAAAATATATCCGGACTACTAACTCTTAAGGTGTAAAATATAAACCTACACTGCTGTGTTAGAAAAAATGTCCGTAAAATTACGGAAAATACCGGCTTCAAATTATTCAGATGTCTGTGTATGACAGGGAAATAAGAAAAAGTTAAAATATTTTGTCTTGTAATGGGATTTAAACAAGAATAAAAAAATCAACAATCAATAATTCGAACCATAGGTCTATCACATATTTACACGAAGTATTTAGTAAATATGTATTTTACATGAAAGTGACGAACGCGTCTCTCTTAGTTTCAAGTACTGTTAGAGCGTTTGTTATATTTACGGTTTATAAAACTAGGTTACGAAAAAATGGTTCTATTTTCGTTATGTGCGTGTTTAACTGTGTATACAGAAGGTTTTGTCCTCTAGCGGAATTTGAACATGAATAAACNTTGCCATTTTTTTCTCTTGGAATAAACATAAAATTATTAATCCAACACTGTACAGTCTTAGATAATTGTTTTTTTTCTGGCAAAACCTCGTATTCCCAAGGCATTTATTTGCTGAGGTACGCGTAAACGCGTACACTACGAACGTGCAGAAAATATATCCGGACTTCTAACTCTTAAGGTGTAAAATATAAACCTACACTGCTGTGTTAGAAAAAATGTCCGTAAAATTACGGAAAATACCGGCTTCAAATTATTCAGATGTCTGTGTATGACAGGGAAATAAGAAAAAGTTAAAATATTTTGTCTTGTAATGGGATTTAAACAAGAATAAAAAAATCAACAATCAATAATTCGAACCATAGGTCTATCACATATTTACACGAAGTATTTAGTAAATATGTATTTTACATTAAAGTGACAAACGCGTCTCTCTTAATTTCAAGTACTGTTAGAGCGTTTGTTATATTTACGGTTTATAAAACTAGGTTACGAAAAAATGGTTTTATTTTCGTTATGTGCGTGTTTAACTGTGTATACAGAAGGTTTTGTCCTCTAGCGGAATTTGAACATGAATAAACNTTATTTTCGTTATGTGCGTGTTTAACTGTGTATACAGAAGGTTTTGTCCTCTAGCGGAATTTGAACATGAATAAACAAATTGCCAATCCGTGAGTAGTTTGCCAATCACGTTCTATTATTTTACACGAAGTTGTATTGTGAAGATGGGATTTTATACGCTTCAGATATCATCGGCATTGTTCGTGTCTCAAAATCGAAGCCATAAGAAAACTAAGAGCTTCAGTATTTTATATTTACGGAGCGCATTTCCGTTGTTCGTCATTACGGAGTGCCTTTCCGTAAATGAACTCTACACCTCCGTAAAAGTTTCCTTATATCTACACTAATTTCTAAAAGTGTGGGGTCTGGTAGTAGCTTGCCATATGGAAAATTGATAAATCAAATTTTGGCCCTACTGGATAAGGCGAAACGTTTGCTGAAAAATGTACATTATTCACATAATTTTCTGAAGGACAATTGAAATTTTGCAACATTTACTATTTTCTAGGAGTAACGATGCCACCTTAGTAACAATCCTGATTTGTCTTTATTTTATAATTTTTTTATAAGCATAATTTTGAAACACTTTGCCTCAGCTTAAAAAATGCACTTTTGTTGAAATAAATTTAATGCATAGTTCATCCATAGTTTATTTTAAAATTGTTATGTTCACTCACTCACCAAACTAGCCATATAAACCCATGAGCTATAACGATAAATTGAAAATCTTGACCACAAGTAAGAAAAACACCAGCTTAAAAAATTGTGAAACTTGTTCCTTGATATCAGTCGGAGTTCTTATTCTGAAATTTTAAGTTGCGTACGATAATGTCAGAATAAAACCAAAAATATAACTGTACCTTCAAATCAATTACTAAATAGGGTTTACTTTACACTACAAGTTATATTCGAATCACTGCACCTGTGGAAAAAGTTGCATGAATTTTCTATAGTACTGTAATCCGTAAACAATAATTTTCAAGGAGATAATTCATAATTATAAATGTTTCCAAAACTTATGACTTTGCAAGGACTTCGATGCTCTATATCGGTGGTCAAAATGAAACATTATATATTATTTTTAATCACAAATATGAGCGGAACACAAATAACACTTCGAATTATTTTTAGATGTAAACGGGTTTATTTAATTTCGTCTGCTTAGGCTGGGGCGAAAAATGCTTATATGTAATCATATGTGCTCATATTCGTCTAGGTGTACGAACAAATTACTGAACTGGTGTGTATTATTTAAAAATGGTGGTGTGGATCTGTCTCGCATAAATGACTACAAACTTAATAGCTATACAAAATGTATGCATATAGATTTATTTTTCCATAGTTTGTTTTTAAAATGTAATGAGAAATATTTGTTCTTAATGTTTTGAAATTTTAAAAATATTACTATAGTTTGCTGAGTATTCCTTTACGTGATCTACTGAATTGTTATTTCAAGCATTTTTAACTGTGCAAAATTTTGCTCTTTAAGTGTTATGTGGAAACTTATCGTAATAATAAATTGACCACTGTTGTATTCGCGTCAGTAAAAAAAAACGCAATGCATAAGTTTACAGCGTGTAATTCGTATCCGAAATTTAAACTGCAAATAATTATTCAAATTTTTAAATCTATTTTTATTCTCAATTCGAGAAAAATCATTTAATGTCAATTGACATGTTAAAATATTTTGTGGAGTTAGTGACAAGAAGGTTATTCACTTGTTTTAAGGGGCTCCCATAGTAAAACTATATTTTGAACTTCTCAAGGTCACGTCCGTTAGGAATCATTGAGACGGAGATGGCAAATATCATAAACAAACTTAGCGCGTATTCTGTTTCCTCGTAATTTTAAGCGGCAACTATAGAGTTTTAATACAGAAATATGTTCAGAATAAAATACAGCATTGCCTCTATAGTTTAAAATAGTGTTTTACAGAAGGATAAATCTGTAAACAANATATGTTCAGAATAAAATACAGCATTGCCTCTATAGTTTAAAATAGTGTTTTACAGAAGGATAAATCTGTAAACAATGGGCTGCTCACGGTGATTTTTGCTGAATTTTACACTTTTCAACGACCGCATTTACGTTTCAGTGACCAGATTTATGAATTGGCAACAAAGTAACAACATTAATTTCTGTCCTGAAATAGTATTTACGTTCAAATGTTTCATAGTTTATTTAAAATTAGAATATACACGACTGCTTACAAGGTGACAATGACAACTAAAGAGGCTACTTGCTTATATGCACTCTTAAAGAAGTCTCGTGAAATCTTTTCATTCTATACTATATGAGTGTGCGTATATATTTATAAATTAAATTATTTACACACACATATATGTGTGCGCGTGTGTGCGCGCGCGCTTGTGTATGTGCATGAATAAAATGTGTAAATCAAATTTCGGGATAATACATACGAAAATGCGTAGGGAAATTAAGATAACGCTTTTTTAACGACCTGGGTTCGGTTAGTTGAAATTCCATAGGGAAGCAGGCTAATTACTTCTTCAAATAACTTCCTTTTTGTCTCCTCTTCGTCATCGAACGCAAAATTAGTTGCCGTTTGAGGTTACGTAATGAAGAAACTAATTACGTCCATGAAAACAACATTTATCTCTTTAGTAGTAGTTACAATGTCCGCCCCTTCACGCATAAATTAACTAGTTGAGAACGCATGCGACATTAATAAACTCTAAATGTTTTTATTGAAGTCAACAGTTTTGCAAATGCCTATGTAGATCACTGTTATATTATAATTTATTATTTTTATTATAGAGAGATATATTTCTTTCAGTTAGTTTGTTTGTCAATTTTATTACAACAGAAGTTGTTATTCTTAAGTTATGTATATTGGCAAAGACCATGTCACACAAAAATGTGTATAATCGTATCATTCAACATTGGTTTTTTTTTTTTTTTTTTTTTTTNTTTTTTAATAAAACTATCGTGAAAGAAGGTTTTTTTTCTATAGATAACAAGATATCATACATGACGCCTTCGCTGGTTTAATCACATACTTAAAATTTCCACTTGCACACAGTGGAAGAACCCCGAACATCTCATTATCTCTTTGCAGATTTCATGTTAAAATACACTGACGCAACAGACGTTCGCCCTTCTTCTCTGGCTTGAATCATTCCTCCCTCCCCCGTTTTGCTATCCACGATAGAGACACGTTCCGCTATTCGTCCTTCGTCCTGCAAGGTACGTAACGAATGCATAATAGACGCTTGTCTCAAACATATCATAAGCGTAATAGAGAAATATCGTGAGTTATTTTAAATTAGGATCTCACAACGGTGCTCCTAAAGAACTGTTGAAACAACGCTGCTCTGAGAAAAAGGTTTTGTTGAATANCTCACAACGGTGCTCCTAAAGAACTGTTGAAACAACGCTGCTCTGAGAAAAAGGTTTTGTTGAATAAAATTAAGTTCGTTTGGCGGCTTAGCGCGACCGAATTAATTGTTTATAGAGGGACAATAAATTATTTATTTGTTGAATCCCAATTAATTTGTTGTTCTTATTTGGTTGCCCCAAGTTGTAAGATTTNACAATAAATTATTTATTTGTTGAATCCCAATTAATTTGTTGTTCTTATTTGGTTGCCCCAAGTTGTAAGATTTGGTGGGTGCAAATAAATATTTGTGTGGCTCTACGTACATTTAATAGTTTCAGTTGTAATAAAAATAATGGAAGCCCGAGACCAAGATACGAGCCCACATCGCTTGTGCCTGGGCTCTGCGCTCTATAAACCTCAGCTTAAGTTTTTATTTTATTTTTGCATTGGTTTTATTAGAAGTTTATAGAATGGTTAACTGTAAATAAATGCATTAACAAACAGTGCTGCTGTCCTTATTGTCATAAATGTGGCAAACAAATTCTCGAGTCGTATTTTCGAAAGAAGGCAAACATATGATTGGCCGAGCAAATTTAGAAAGTAATTTTAACTACATATTTTGTACCGTCGATTCACCAAATAAAAATGCCCAAAACAGGAGTTTTGTTTGTCCAAGCGTTTATTTTGTAAGATGAACACAATCAGTTTTGCCGATCTTCAAATTATGTTTATTCAACAAAATACTTTGTCGGGGCTACTAAATATATATTTGGCGCTGTACAATCAAGTACTTTTTCGGCTGGAACAAAATTGTCTCTCAGTGTGAGTGTACTCGGAAAATAACTGATTCGATTACAAATAAATATAATCTTTATGTATGAGCCATGTTCGGTATTTACGCTAAACATTTAATAAAATGGTTTTCTATTGACAACTGAAAGAAAACCTTCGTAAACGCATAATTGTGCACGCCGTTGCGCCGGTTCACATGTCCATGAGTTGTGATGAAGCGTGTTAAGATAATGACATGGAGAGGCGCATAGTACAGAACTGCAACAGCCGTTGTTTTGTGAATATCGGAAACAGCAGTCGGTCTGGGAAAAGGCCAACATCATTCGCAATCAGTTCTACCCCTTGGCATCCACCAGTAGTGTTTTCCACGACCACCAACCAGAATGTAAATCAGGACCAATCACGGTTTTTCTCGATGTGCTCTTTTCACGATTCACTGAAATTATGTCAACATCATATTAGATCGGTAGTTATCTTAAGCCGTGCCCTCCTGAAATTTTGTGGGCCTGTGCAAGATCTCAAAATGAATTCGCTTTTCACGTCGGGGATAGACCCTGCAAACTCCTGGGAGTCATTACCGACCCTATCACATGATAAAGAAGAAATTCAGTGTGGTGACATCGCCGTTGCAGTAGCTTTTGTTTATAAGAACGATCTTTTTTTTATCATTTCGAGTTGTTTATTGTTTTGAAATTTGATGTCCCAAAAAATGTTACTTCATTAGTAAGAAGAGTTTAATATTACAGAGAGAGTATTAGCTGAATTTCACTGCTATAACATGTAATACTAGATCACGAGTTCATAATCTGGTCACAAATCCTAGCTTTTCGCATAGCCTACGGGTAGGCTTTAGGCTCCGTATTCGATTCCCGTCCTTTTCCCTTCAGTTTTATACATTACTGCTGAGTACACTTACAAGCCACAGTAGAACCGTCACATCCATGAACCCTTTCGTTACCCCTCTCTTTGTCACGATAGGCTCCCATTAATGGGGGATTGTTTTTATTTTGCCTGTCTCAAAACGTTGCACTTCGTTGGACGCCCATGTTATGTGATGCAAACATACAGAAAAGATGAGAAAGGCCGATTTTCGTCTTCTGCGCATGTCATCTGTACGATTATCAAAAATTTCCAAAACAACGAAAGAAAGATGTTTTATTTGTTTACATTTGGTTTTACCAGAAACACGTGCATTAACGAGAATATTTTTGCTTTTTTGTGTTACTTGAACATGCCGTATTTGCGGGATTACGTACTTTAATTAGCTTGTACATTTATTTTGACAAAGAAGTCTACTACCATAACGAAGAAAAACAGTATGTTAACCTTAACCACCTAACGTATCGTCCCAAGTATACTCTTTCACGTATGACATGTTGTAAAATAGGTAATATCATGGTCGGTGTTGTACAAGGCAAGAAGCTACCCCCAGTACAGACAGCGTATTTATCCTGGTTGTTGGTACTGGCTGCTTCTTGCACATCGAAAGTTTGTTATTGGTTGCTGCAGAAACTATAGGCCAATAGAAATTATTTTTATAGGTTCCGTTGTATAGATTTTTATAAGTAATTCGTAAGTACCTAACTGTCAGACCACAAATCTCCTGTTTTGCAGTTAGCGTTTAAGATAAGTGGTGAATCGATACCACGTAGTTTCGACAGCTATGTAGAAAAAAGAATAGTTCTATATTTCAAACATGGAGACTGTTTACTGAGCCGCTTCCATGCGAACTCTAGAGGGTGAAGTAAGAAGGCTGCATGCGTCGGTCGTGGAGAGGAGTGAAGTGGAGACATTTAGGTGGCTCCTAGCATCGCGGTCTTGAGAGCCGATGAGGGTGAAGGAAGGTGTGTGTGGAGCAGCGTTGGAATGCAAGAGCGGGAGAAACGGGAGATCGTCAGGAAAACCCACCAACCAATCCGGCACTATTACCACATGCAAAAATTCGGTAGCGGCCCCGCTGGGAATCGAGCCTGGTTCACTTAGGTGGGAGGCGAGTAGTCTAACCACTACACCACTACGGCCCCTTGCTGTAATTGTACGACAGCAAAACAAAGCAGTATGCATGTAATGACTACATAGAACTTTTGTAAACGGATTTCAGGGTAGTGGCAAGTGAAATGCAGAACTAACATCATAAACCTCTGTTATGTTATTACAGATCCATACCTGTAATTGTGGCAAGAAAGCTTCGAAATGCCTGAAATTTTTCTGTTGAAAGGGCGAACTATTCTCTAGTAAAAAAGGTTTTGCTATGCTCTGGTAGGTATGTGTGTAATTGCAGATAAAATCACAGAGAAGAACATAAGTTTCTGTTGGTATTACTATTAGGCTTAATAACATTTGAATTGCGTCACAAGAAAATATTATTGCTGTCCCTATATTAACAGTCAGAATGGATTGTAATAACATAAATGTAGGTTTTCGCTATGTATTTGCATATTTTTATTTTTTTCTGGTAAAACATTACACACCGATGCTTCTTTTTACACGTACAATCCATGTTCACGGATGTTTATTGAGTTTCCCGGCGGCCAGTAATAGCGCCTCGATAGTAATTAACGATTTTGATTCGATTTTTTTGATAATTAATGTAATTAAAGAACGTCTGACAAAAATTGTTTTATTATCTTGGTGTTTACGTTTGTGCGTAAATCTGCTGCCATAGTGGTAGGTCGAAATATATATATGGCACAAATTCAGTCGTTTATGTGATGTATATTGTGACTTAACAAATTCTTCGAAGAAAATTTAAAGTGTTCGGATTTGCACACTAGTCTAGAGAGAAATAAATACCCATCGAAGGTGTGAATTAATGAGTGAGGCACCTGGGTGGCACTTCAGCAGCGATGATTGTGAAGTTTAGTGTATCTGGAGCAGAGATCGAATACAATGATGGAGAGAGCAGGAGGACACAGAAAATCCCACACGCCAAATGCGACTACCTCCACTTCTCCCACACAGCGGAAATTTCGTGCAGACCTGCCGGGTTTCGATTGAAAAAAAAGACTTTCAATGTTTAAACATTTAAGTGCAATTTTTTTTATTTGAAAAACCAAAAAGAAAAATATATTGGCGTAGAGGTTCTATTTATTAACTCCCAAAATAAATAACTTAAGGTAGTATTTTTTTTAAAGATTCTGTAATGAAAATAGTTCCAAAACACAGTGTGTAATCAAAGCAATGATAAATTGTTTTAATAGTATGGCCTCGGAGTCCGTGTGGTTAGCAAATCGGTTTAACACAGAGTGAGTGAAGAGATTTGGGAGATTCTTAACATCGAGGTCTTGAGAGCCAATGAGGGTGAAGCGAAGTGAGAAATGGAGCAGCGTTGGAACGAAGGGGCGAGGGAAGCGGGAGATCCCCGAGAAAACCTGCCGATCAGCAGCATCGTCCGGCACGATTCCCACGTGCGAAAATCCGGGAGCGACCCACCGGGTATCGAGCCCGGTTCGCCTTGGTGGGAGGCGAGTAGTGTAACCACTGCACCACCGCGGCTCCCTTCCCCCCAGATGTTATCAGGGTTGCAAACGGGATGATTAGAGGCCCGGTTCAGCGTGATGGAAGCGGAAGGGACATTTATCTCTGGTGGGTTCCGCGTCATGTTTAAAACGTTACGCGGAAAGAATGAAATCCAACTGCGCAGCATCAGCGTAAATGGTGAATTGTTGGAAATGATTTAATTTAACAACACCTTTCATATTGATACATGCAATATAACCAACTGTCAGGAAGTTGGCGCTAGCGAACAGGAAATTGGCAAACAGATCTGAGCCTCTTTAACCCACAGTTTCGTTTGCAGACCACAAAGTAAAAAATGTATGTACTTTTTTACTCACATTTTTTACTCTTGCGCCTACGTAAAAAGCTTAGAACTGTTTTGTTGTTTTTGTGCATTGTTATCGAACGTCACGGATATTAATTTTTTAACTCGCGGGACTTTTCAGAACGAATAATTGGAATGTTGAAGACTGGGTGGTGGGAAAGGAAAATTTTACCAAAACTTTTTCAATTGGTGTTAAAATTCTAAATAATTCTGGAATTAAAACTTGTTTTGCTGATTTCTGAACAGAAATATTACGTTTGTTTTATAGAACACTCCAAAGTTCAATACAAGCTTTTCTTAAAAGGTAATAAATAAAGTAAAATGACCATACTTATGGTATTAAGCAAATTTCTACCATAACAATCCATACTCAACATTCCTTTTATATCGACCAATAAATAAAATTAATTATTTTCAAACTAAGTTCGGTTTACTGACGTTAAGAGTAGTATATTTATAACCCAAATTATTTTATATATAAGCATGTCGACATTAATAAGCATTTGCTAATTTTAAAAAAACTTAGTACTTTGCCGTAACACTCATTGTGAAATACAGGCATTTAAACACACGCATGCAGAACTAACGTGTTGGTGAATGCGTGGGCCTGTGTATCGGTGAATGCCTCTGGCGGGTGAATCCCTCCTCACCTGCCATCTGAAATCCGCTAGTGCTTCACCGGTGCAACTATAGTTGCAACATATCGGTAGTGGTGCTTCAGCCTCTTTGGCTCTGAGATTCCGGATTTGCGATCAACGTACGTCGCTCTAGCATTCTACCGTTGTGCACGTCGCTGAACTTATCTTCACCACGTCTTTGACTTTGGCACTGACCTTAAATTTTTCGCCGCGTCTGAAAGTTCACTCCCCAAATCAATTATAGAAGAATTTCGAAAGAATACACGAAATTAAACATAATATGACTACTTTTTTTTTTACTTGAAGTGTCGCCACGTCTTAGTCTTCGGTTGCCGAATTTGATATGATGAATTTTATCTTTAAGGATCGGCAATATGTTTTGCAACTGTATCTACGCGCTATAATTATATATTTCCAGTCCGGTATACAGGTTTTGATTCGTAATAAAGCAGTGAGTAATTAAGTCGTACCACAAGGTCGTTGGCGAAAATTTCTCAAAATCGTTGGGAAAATATCTTTAGTAAATATTTTTTGTTTGGGATAAGTAACACACCGGCATATTTTCTGGCAAATCAATCTGGCGGAAGGATAGCTAATATGCTATTTTAACCTGTACATAAATATGGCATACAAATGTGTGGTTTACCAAGAAATTTGACCCGGATTCTTGAGGTGCAAACGTTAAGCCTAAACGACCTTAACCATCCTATATCATCAAATGTATAAAAGTCACGAAATTAATACCTCCATATAATGGTAAATTCAGTGAATAGAGAATTTCAAGACTAAAACTTATTAAAAGTGTCAATTTTTTACCTACGATTAATGTCCGCATATGCCACTATCATTTCCTCCTATTGGTTTTCCCACATACTTCCGGCAATCATTATGCATAAGGTTCATCGGTAATTAATAAATTTACTTTCATCATACATTTTTAACCTTTTGTTTTACTTTGGGTACTAATGAGAGATTGTACTAACGTTTTCGTTAACTCTTAATGCTTCGCTTTCTGTAAAAGTGTTTCTGGTAAACAAAGTTAGCTTGTAACCAAATATAATTTCATTGGGAAAAGAATAAAATGCATCAATTAACTCACTGTTTACATATTCACAACATAAACTTCATTTCCGAGCATTTTGAAATTCTCTATGAATAATAATTTCTTCAGCTAGACAACAATACGCTGGTAATTACAAATTCGTCCTTAGAATGAACACATCTGCCGATTTATTTAATAAAGAATAAAGCAACGTCACTTTACGTGCCACAAAGTTGTATTTCACAGTCTCTTTAGACACAAGGTACGTCATTGCTACATATCTGCTAATGAACTTCCAGTGAAGGTATTTTTCTGTGTGTAATTAAATGAGCACCGAGTTAATTGCTGAGTTATGTTATCCATCCTTGTTTCGTAGTTCTCAGTTACGCCACTACTCTCGCTATTTTTATACGTCATTAAAATTAACTTTCGTCGTGGCAAAGTTTCTTTGCTACTGCCAACGTGTTTTCAAACTAATAATGAGTGTTTTCCTTTCAAGTGTAAAATTGCTGTGCTCCGTAGAAACACTAACCTGCTCGCTGTTTAATTATGATCCCAGTAGAAGCCTGCATCATTTTCAACAACAGTCGCTGTCGCACGACCTCAGAGGACGCCGTTCTGAGAGGGCGGAAAATGAGTTCCGTCGCGACAAAGCAGTCATTCTCAAAAAAAATTGCAAAACTAGTTGAAATAAAGTTTTACCATTAATTTGTAAAGACAATTTCTATGTGTTTCAAGGGAAGAGGGCTGAAACATATACCTGCAAAACTGACTGTTGTTCTAGTAAATATTTATTTTTCCCAGAAGGACATAGTTCAAAAAATCACTTCATCTTAAATTATTATGAAACGCGTGTACATTACATATTATTTTATTTTCATCTCACACATATACATATGTATATATAAATATATAGTTTCTATGAAAATTTCACTTGTATTTTGTTTGTAGCGAAAAGTGAACTTATTTGTTCTGCAGTACATTTTTTTCTTTAAAAGTTGTTTCTTTAGTTGATTTTTCTGAGAACAGTTTATTTATTAAGGAAACAAGAGCACTATTACTTCAAATAAAATAGTCTCTACGATGTTTTTTTAGACTGCTCACTCTATTTTTAGTCTTTAAAAGTAACTCTCACTCAAAGTGCTTCCTGGTTAAATGAGGATAAAGTCAGATGTCCAGAATCCACTTCGTCTGCGAAAGGGAGGGAGTTACGGAGCAGCACCAGGTGGTGGCTTTAACCTGACAAGATTGTCAACGTTTTGCTTCGCGTAGGACGAACGTGACAGGTCGCGTATAGAAACAACGAAGGCCGAGATCGCATCCGGTTGTACGGCCACTTCTTGCTTGTCACGTGCCGCCGTAATCCTGTCCTGAGGCAGCGTCGTTTTGTGGAGGTCAAAGTGAGGCGGGCGTGTGACGCAGAGGGCGCAAGTCTTCAGAGGCTGCACTGCGAAAAAAAAATGTTTTCTTCCATTTTACGGGAAAATGATGGTAAAAAATTATACAGAAGAGTCCGTAAACTCTCCGCAAAATTACTGACACGCTGATTTTCAAAAACCGACTTTCCGTATATTTGACACAACTTTCCGCGTGAATTCACAGAACCTCTCCGTTTATTTCCCTTTCAATTTGTTGAACTTCCAGTTTTAAAAAAATAAGATAATGAAAAAAAATATAATTTTTGTTACGTGAGTTCTGTAAAAATTTCAGTAAATGCACGGAAATGTTTAACAGTTAATGTGAGGAGGCCGCTGTAGGAGAGCTCGCGTCTTTTCGGAAACCCACTACACACCACCCACAATGTTGTACTTACGCTTATAAATTTTTTATTAAGGCCATTTAAAACGTTACATATTTTAATCCTGTATCGCAGTTAACAATTTAAATAACATTTATTTGCTCAAAAATTAGGAAACGATAAGTTCACTGAGAAGTTTTGATTGGTCCTTGATGGTGTAGTATTCCTTAATTCTTGGATTAATTTTACAAATCTTCGTAGTCAAACTTTATGACCTTACTTTATAAATCGAAGCTCGACATTACATAGAGGGCTACTTAACAGAATTTTTAAAGTACATGCGGCTTTCGATATGACAATATTTTTTTAATTTGAAAATAAATAATTAAATAATTAGTAAACTTTGAATTACGGTTACATAATGTAAAACTAATCACTTGAGAAAAAAGTCTAATTTTGAAATAACTACTAAGATGTCTCACGTTGTTACGAACTAGCTTTTCAGCCAATTCGTACATGAAAGTATGTTGGGGGCGTATCTCATATAATTACTCATTATTCGGTAGAGAACAGAAAAAGTATAAGGTTCATTACATGAAGATTTTCTACATTAGTTATTTAAGTAGCCATTGACCGGGGGAGCTTTACATTGAATTTAATATTATGTTTATTATTACTTCACTCACGCCATTTTAAATAACCCTACTTGGAACGTCATCACCTTGTTAATGTTGCCGGAGGCAGAATCTAGGAGACGGTTAGCGACGGCCGGACACCCATCTTCCTGGTCTGCTCCGCTGGAGGGGTCGCCCAAAGGTCTAATGATGAATGACGACGACGAGACGGTTAACGACGGCCTATATCAAGCGCGTGGTTCTGCGGCCGCGCTCAGTGACCGGTGGAGGGGATTTCTGCAACTGTCGACGACCAAATGGTGGCGTTGCAATCCCGCTCGTTTATGTTTGAAGGTGTGATCAGGCAAGCCGTTCAGCTAAGGCCTGACCACACCGTAATAACGTGCCTTGGCCTTTCTGAAGCATCCATATTGAAAAAAAAAAGCCTTAACTTTTATCAATAATACTAGTAATAATTGATTTTAAAACATTCTAATAAAAACCTATAGCAAAATATATTACTGTTACATAATATAAGAATTCTCCTTTTCTAGGAAATATACACTGAAGAACAAAAAAAACTGGTTTACCTACCTAATATCGTGTAGGGCCCCCCGAGAACGCAGAAGTGCCGCAAGACGACGTGGCATGGACTCGACTAATGTCTGAAGGTATGCAGGAGGCAATTCACACCATGAATCCTGCAGGGCAGTCCACAAATCCAATCTGCGCCAATTTGAGAAAGGGTTGCACGTCTGTCACGTTTAATGATTCTCGTCAGTCATCGTTTGTCCCGTTCTTTCACGATATTTTTCTGGCCGCAGCGATGTCGAAGATGTGATGTTTTACCGGATTCCCGATATTCACGGTACACTCGTGAAATGGTCGTACGCGAACATCCAAATGTTATCGCTACCTGGGTGATGCTATGTCCCATCTCTCGTGCGCCGACTATAACACCACGTTCAAACTCACTTAAAACTTGAAAACCTACCATTATAGCAGCAGTAACCGATCTAGCTGCCGACCACATCGCGTTACTCTGATTGGTTCCATACCTCTGTTATTNTGATGCTATGTCCCATCTCTCGTGCGCCGACTATAACACCACGTTCAAACTCACTTAAATCTTGAAAACCTACCATTATAGCAGCAGTAACCGATCTAGCTGCCACCACATCGCGTTACTCTGATTGGTTCCATACCTCTGTTATTTGCATATGCACGCCTATACCAGTTTAATTTGGCTCTTCAGAGTAAATCGTACTTTTCTGACAATTTTGGAAGTGTTTGTACTACTTTTATTGCGTTCTGCGTGTAGGGGTGCAGGGTTTAGATGTGCTCTCTCTATTTTAATGTCGTAAAGCTGACTGGGGGAGGTAGAATTGGAGTGTCACTCAGTCGCGAAACCAAAACTAAACTCACAAAACCCAACTGAACCTCATACGACTACCCACCAGATGAAACAAACAAATTGGAACAGCAACAGGTATTTTGGCGTCTGCGAACAAACAACTTTATTTATTTGTGTGGTAATAGTGTCATTCAGTTTTATTTGCCGTTTAATTTTCGACCTCACTTAAATATATTCAGCTATATTATCAATATTTATACTGTTATCCTTAACCAAAAATTCGGTAAATAAAATATTTTTTATATTTATGCTAAATGAAGTTACATAAGATAAAGCATGTAAGACTGGATGAAAATTGGAAGAAATTAGTATTTAATATTATTTTTAATTTTAATTCTTGTATTGCATTATTTCTCTTTGCAGAATTTTCCATGCGTCAATGAATCCACACGGTTTTGATCANCTGTTATCCTTAACCAAAAATTCGGTAAATAAAATATTTTTTATATTTATGCTAAATGAAGTTACATAAGATAAAGCATGTAAGACTGGATGAAAATTGGAAGAAATTAGTATTTAATATTATTTTTTTATTTTAATTCTTGTATTGCATTATTTCTCTTTGCAGAATTTTCCATGCGTCAATGAATCCACACGGTTTTGATCAAAAAGCGTATTTGAAAACAATGTCTCTATTAATAAATTATCAGTGAATATATTTTATGGTACTATGATATTTAAAAAGTATGAAAAGGAAAAGTTATACCCGTATTTATGTAAGTGAGTAAGAATAATGACGACCATAATAATAATATTCAGGCGCACATCTCATGAGATACTTTCTATTATATTTAATATATTTAATTCATAATCTCGATTCTCTACACAAAGGCATATAGTAATTTTCACAGAGCAAAAAAACAATACATATTTCACTAAATAATTGTACATTCCAATAATTGAAACTATGCTGTACATGGTTATAAATTAACACATTTTCAGTTTCGTATTACTTTCGATTTGAAGGAAATAAATTTAATATTTGCCTTGAGACAGTAGTAAACCTAGAATTTTTCTACGAGGTTGAGTTCCATAACGTAGCGAGTGGTTAAATTGTATATTTTACTATTTTAATAAAGACGCGAAAGGGTATCGCTTCCGATATCGATTTCAAATCTTCAATATAAACTATCCGAGAAACTTAGGTTACTAAACTTACTTGTTCACGGTAGCACAGAACATATTTAAATTTGATTTTACTATTTTACGCTAGTTCTCCGTGTTTAAAAGTTGAGTAGTTTTGATTTTGTATTTTAACCCGTTTATCAACCAACTTCAGCGTAATAATAACGATTAACTTTCGTAGCACTATTAATTAGGACATTTCATAACAAATGCGCTATATAATTTGAAGGTGTCTCGTGTTTCCTTTTATATGTAAACGTTTATCGCATTATTATAATCTGCTCTCAAGACCTCACTGTTAACATCCACCCAAATCTCTTCACTCACTCACATTATTTTTGTTAAAAAATATTCTAAACGAAGATGAACATTTCATAAACCAAGATTCGTAATTTAAAATTTATGACAATATTACATTTTTAAGAGTGATGTAACTAGCGTCAATGACTTTTCGCGTAAAAATCGTAGCACACAGTAGACTTCAATACTATATACACACCTCAGCTGTTGTTATACCTCCATTGGCTGCTGGTGCCGTGTCCGTCTTTGACCAAGCCACTCAGGACTAAGTAACTCCGACACTGAACCTTCGTGATTCGTGCGCAAACGGTTAACACGGGACAGAACATTTTTTTTAGCCAATCAAAGAAGCTGGACGACCCTAAAGTGCTTTGGACTGTATCTTGTCTCGAAATTTTTTCGCGAAATGTCACTGCCCTGGATATAACCTACACTTCATTATCGTACTACTCTTGCGAGAATGCAGACAGCTAGCAGCGTAAGGATTGAAATGTAAACACGATTTACGCACTTCAAATATATTTCAATCGAGTAAAGGATAAGTAAGGTAGTATATAAATATCCATAATACATTTAATTTACAGACAGATATTTTGGAAACATAACGTTGATAAAAATCTTAAATTACATGCTTATACTTTAAAACATTCTTTGTTGTGTCTTGTTGTCTATCATTTACTCTTATCGATACCTGAACGAGAAGCTAATCCATTTCAAATACGTTTTTTCTCTACGTTTCAATAGGCAAGTTTAAATCGCAATATATTTTCTGTTTTTATTTTTCCTTTAATACATAGGAATATATGCGAATAAATCATAAATATGACAAAGTACTGAACAAGCAAAATACAAACACAACATTTGAAATCGTATAAGTAAATGTCATAACATTGCGAAAGCTTTAAAACAAATGTTTGTGTGTTGGGTGTGAAGTATTTTGTTAAATCTGTAAGGAGATTATTTTACTGACCTGACTATTTAAGTCGATACTGTTGCGTCTGCATTTTATGTTCTAGCAGGCAGTACGCAGACAGAAAAAGGAGTTTATCCGTTACGCCAAAGTACTAGAAACGTTAAGATTACCATAATTTAATTATTTCTGAGAATGAAAATTGCTAACTTGTAGACACGTGTAGTTATGAGAATTAGTTTCAATTACAAAATTGTATTTGGTAACAGGTACCGATTTGTTATACATCTCCGGAATTAAAATTGCTAAATAAGTGAATGCCGCCACTTCATTAGTAATACAAATGCTAGGAGGATAACAATAACTGACGNTATTAATTAGGACATTTCATAACAAATGCGCTATATAATTTGAAGGTGTCTCGTGTTTCCTTTTATATGTAAACGTGTATCGCATTATTATAATCTGCTCTCAAGACCTCACTGTTAACATCCACCCAAATCTCTTCACTCACTCACATTGTTTTTGTTAAAAAATATTCTAAACGAAGATGAACATTTCATAAACCAAGATTCGTAATTTAAAATTTATGACAATATTACATTTTTAAGAGTGATGTAACTAGCGTCAATGACTTTTCGCGTAAAAATCGTAGCACACAGTAGACTTCAATACTATATACACACCTCAGCTGTTGTTATACCTCCATTGGCTGCTGGTGCCGTGTCCGTCTTTGACCAAGCCACTCAGGACTAAGTAACTCCGACACTGAACCTTCGTGATTCGTGCGCAAACGGTTAACACGGGACAGAACATTTTTTTTAGCCAATCAAAGAAGCTGGACGACCCTACAGTGCTTTGGACTGTATCTTGTCTCGAAATTTTTTCGCGAAATGTCACTGCCCTGGATATAACCTACACTTCATTATCGTACTACTCTTGCGAGAATGCAGACAGCTAGCAGCGTAAGGATTGAAATGTAAACACGATTTACGCACTTCAAATATATTTCAATCGAGTAAAGGATAAGTAAGGTAGTATATAAATATCCATAATACATTTAATTTACAGACAGATATTTTGGAAACATAACGTTGATAAAAATCTTAAATTACATGCTTATACTTTAAAACATTCTTTGTTGTGTCTTGTTNATTTTGGAAACATAACGTTGATAAAAATCTTAAATTACATGCTTATACTTTAAAACATTCTTTGTTGTGTCTTGTTTTCTATCATTCACTCTTATCGGTACATGAACGAGAAGCTAATCCATTTCAAATACGTTTCTTCTCTACGTTTCAATAGGCAAGTTTAAATCGCAATATATTTTCTGTTTTTATTTTTCCTTTAATACATAGGAATATATGCGAATAAATCATAAATATGACAAAGTACTGAACAAGCAAAATACAAACACAACATTTGAAATCGTATAAGTAAATGTCATAACATTGCGAAAGCTTTAAAACAAATGTTTGTGTGTTGGGTGTGAAGTATTTTGTTAAATCTGTAAGGAGATTATTTTACTGACCTGACTATTTAAGTCGATACTGTTGCGTCTGCATTATATGTTCTAGCAGGCAGTACGCAGACAGAAAAAGGAGTTTATCCGTTACGCCAAAGTACTAGAAACGTTAAGATTACCCTAATTTAATTATTTCTGAGAATGAAAATTGCTAACTTGTAGACACGTGTAGTTATGAGAATTAGTTTCAATTACAAAATTGTATTTGGTAACAGGTACCGATTTGTTATACATCTCCGGCATTAAAATTGCTAAATAAGTGAATGCCGCCACTTCATTAGTAATACAAATGCTAGGAGGATAACAATAACTGACGNAATTAAAATTGCTAAATAAGTGAATGCCGCCACTTCATTAGTAATACAAATGCTAGGAGGATAACAATAACTGACGAGACTTTGAATGTGCGCAGTGGGATAATAGGGAACCCAAAACGGCCAGTTAAAGATGGCCCCTCGACACATAAATCTTTCGTTATATCGCGGAACAAAGACGCTGCCGGAGTTAAACTTTCCGCGCAGGTAGTCGCTCAGCAATTTATATTAAACTTCCTGGGGATGTCGACGGAATTCGCTGCGCCGCCCCTCTCCCTCCAACCACCCCTACTTCCCAAGCCACCCTCTTCGCTCCCGATTCTCGGGCAAATTCTCCTCAAGTTTATGCCCCTCAAGTACCTCGGCGTCTTATAGTCACATTGTGTTCCGCGACTGGAAGTTTTCCCTCCCGGCAGGTTTTCAAGAGGGTTTCGAGGCTTGGGAGGGGATGGGGGGGGGGCGAACGAGAACTTGCGACGCCTCCGCCCCTTACAAACTGCTCTAAGTTCTCCGCCGCGACACGGAAGACTAGTATCTGGCCATACGTTCCTTATACAATTCCCATGTGAGGACCAGCTGCAAATAAAATAAAGTATTTTTCTTCTCGATGTCTTCAGGCAAAACAAAATTGCGAAATACGTACAAGATTTTAAAGAAAAGAAAATAACATATTTCTGTGCAGAAGTATTCATATTGTTCCAACACAAGCAGTTTCTAAACCACCACTTTACTTAAAATAGCCATGGATTTCAGCTTCCAAAATATTCTTACAACTATCATAAAACCCACCCAATATAAGGGTTCTTATGATAATAATTCAAAGCTTACTTTTTTAACTACCAGCAAAATGTTACAACTATGTGATAATGTGCATTATATAAACTTCCTACACTGACCAGTAGGTGACAATTTAATTTTACTTTTAATCTTATCTGTGGTGGAAAATTAATGAATATCTACATTCTTATGGCCTAAAACGATTGCTTTAGATTCTAATTATTTGTTAGTCTTTTTTTTCTGTGTCATGATGGTCCCATTCCAAAATAGGATAAATAATAAGAATGCGAATATTTCAAATAATAAAATTCAAACTCATGTTATTCGAATTTTTTCTATGTTCACAATCAGTGCCAAATAAAGACCACACTTTCTGGTGAAAATTTAATTCTATATAATACTTGAGTCTTAAACTGAGGTGCAAAACATTTAACTTCATTTTCAGTTAATATTCCGCATTATCAAAACCAACAAAACTTTCGGATTTACAGTGTTCTCAAAATATACAGGATAAGTCTAACCTGTGTAAGTGGATTTGTTAGGAAAAAAAAATAAGGAAACATAAATACATCTCAAGGTCTACAGTGACATCAGAGGGTAGTAGACGCCCCCGAAAGTGGAGAGAAGAAACGTGATATGCAATGATAAATGGAAAATTGCTTGCGATTTAGTAACTAAACGTAGCATACAGGCAAATGAATACAAGTTATGTAACCACAGAAAACCCTGTTACGGAGAGTACACCCCTTCATNAAACGTAGCATACAGGCAAATGAATACAAGTTATGTAACCACAGAAAACCCTGTTACGGAGAGTACACCCCTTCATACATTAAATAGGGTTTGACGCCCCCCTGTTGCTTATAACTTTCTAACGCTCTGCTTGAAGGAATTTGACATGACATGTTAGTAATCAGCATGGAAAAATCAATAAAAAGTTTGGCTTTGTTAGTATCCACTAATCCCGTCCATTACCTCAAACATCACATGTTTACTTGGAAAGCAGATTAGTGGTTGCNGCTTTGTTAGTATCCACTAATCCCGTCCATTACCTCAAACATCACATGTTTACTTGGAAAGCAGATTAGTGGTTGCCTGGGAGTTAGGCAGCTTGTACAACTGTCGTGCGTAGTGTGTAATTTAACCACCTGGCTCATGTTCTCGTCCTACAGCAATATGATTTTACGACAGACTGTGAATGGCTCAGAAGCTACAAAGTTACAGCGGGGAAATCCCACATTGCATTGGTTCCTGTTATCGTACCAAATGGCGACGAGGTTGCCAGCCTGCCAGCACTTTCTTCGGTAGTTCACAAAGCAGACAGTTCTTCACAGAATGTAAGATGGAGTGGAGTAAAGATGAACTAACTGACATGAATCTCACGCATGGTGAAATGTTATGTGGTGCGTCAGCTACACGTCATCGATACGCGGAATAACATTTCCAGCCCGACGTTTACCAGATGCACGTGCATTCACGTCAGTTAATCGGCGTTTGCGCGAAACACGAACTGTACACGCAAGTCACCACGATGTCGGCCGACTACGGTTAGACATCGAGCACGATGTGTTGGACAACGTTGATGCTAACCCAGGTGCCAGCGCTCGAGGAAATGCAAATGTACTGAACACGTCACAGCATGTCACGTTTCATGGCGAGACAGGCGACGCGCATATCACTACCAACGAGTGCAGGCACTTATCCCCCCCCCCCCNTTTTATTGACCTGCTCGTTTTCTGTATTGTGAGTGGTTTCAAGGTCAGGTGAGAAGATCCCCAGGTTCCCTCAGTACTGTGCTATTCACCGACGAATCATCCTTCACGAGGCAGGGTGTCTTCAACTTCCACAGCGATCACGAGTGGGGACACATCAACCAACAAGCAGCACGGAAATTCCCCGTCCAACATCCGTTTTCTCTGGACGTTTGGATGGGGATTATCGATGGAATGCTGACTGAGCAGCATACCCTTCCCGTACGGCTATTCGGAGCTTCCTATTTACGCTTCTTGGAAGATGACCTGTCACAACTACTTGGAGATGTACCACTTAATTTACGAGGCGACATGTGGTACAAGCACGATGGTACACCACCACACAATTTAGTCACATAGCAAGGCTGTACATGGATGCGCGGTGCCCGGCGCGACAGATTATCTGAAGTGTGCCGTTGGGTTGGCCACCCAGATCACCGGACCTAAACCCAGTCAACTTTCCCTTGTGGGGTTACTTGAAGGCACAGGTGCATGCAACTGAAGTGAACACTGTGCAGGATCTCTGGCTAAGTATTCAAGACGCATGCCATATGTCATGTGTTGATCCAGGTATATTGCAATTTGTGCGCAGTAGTATGAGTGTCGCATTCGTGCATATGTGGAGATGATTGGCTCAAAATTCGAGAATATGCTGTAGCCATGTAAACACCTCTCGTTCGTAATAAAGTACTAATACTCCGTACTGATGGTAGTTTACGTTCGGCCACCCCACTCCTGCCACAATTTACTTATGTATCATTGGCCTTCATCAGGACAAGAGCATGAGCCAGATTGTCGGTTGATACATCATTCATGACGTGTGATACAGGCTGCCTACCTTCCAGGCAACCCCTAATCTTCTTTTGAACTAGATATGTGATTTCTCAGGTAACGGTCGAGATTATTGGATAATACCAAGGTGCCATTTTTTATTGATTTTTTTTTCATGCTGATTACTAACATTTCATGTCAAATAGCTTCAAGTAGGGGATTACAAAGTTATAAGCAACAGGGGCATGCCATCCTCCATTTAATGTGTGAAGGGATGTACTCTTCGTAACACCGTTTTTTTCTCGTTTCTCTTTTTGTAACCATTTGCCTGCATGCTACGTTTAGTTTCTTAATCGCAAGTAATTTACCATTTATTGTTGCGTAACACATCTCCTTATCCACTTATAGGGCGTCTACAGCCCTCCGAAATTACTGTAGACACTAAAACTTAAAACTTATTAAGGTTTTTCTATTTATTTTTCCTAAATAATCCACTTGCGCCAGGTTAGCATACATTAACAGCTCACCGCATGTGTGTATACACATATATATACCAAAGGGATAGTCCACATTATATGTATATACTTAGGGTATAGTTCACATAAAATGTTTACTGTACGATAATTTCAAGTTATTGTTTCATAATATGTTAACATATTGATTCCATGTGGTTATATAAAAATTTTTATTATCTGAAGAAATCATTTTTGTTAAATGTATTATTATTTCAATTTCTTAAACCGTGAAGCAGATATTTAAATTCAAACCGTTAACAAACTAGGAAAAAATATTTTTATTATTTTTATAAACAATACATTTCGGTTAAAATTAAGCATTTTTATTCAAATGCTTTTTATTACTGTTTTTACACGTACTAACAGCCCGTAGAATACGTATGAAAGAAATTATATATGGGCGTCAAAAATTGTAAGGATATGCAGTACAAGTAGATAGTTATGCTGATTCGGGGACAAGGGTATCTAAGATAGGAGCCAAGCGCCGACCTGCCCGTCACCCAACCACCATGCTGGGTATGCGTGACCTTGAAATTGGCATTTGACCTTGATCTTAATTTACTAGGAAGCCATAAAATTCTAAAAAATTCCCAAAAAGTCCTACAAATTCCCAAAAAACCTTGACATGTGACTCAATATTCATGACTCAAGACTCAAGACCCTTGACTCAAGACTCAGGACACTTGACCCAACACTCAATACTCAAGATTCAAAACCGGCATAACCATTTCACTAGTACATTACTTTATTTTGTGGGATAAGATGTACTATATATCTGGGTATTTTGATTTTGCAACGACTTTTCCGTAAATTCCCATATGTACTTAATTCAACCAACACAGCGTACACACAATTAAATGTCGTTAATACTCTTTAAAATAAATATCGTTAGTGCCATTCTAAATACTGGAAATATTAAATTTTTNTTTATATTTATATTTTTTTTTTTTTTTTTTTTTTTTTTTTTTTTTTCATTCAAAATATCAAGACAGCTTACGGGATTTTTAGGGGAAGAGGTAACCCCTTTACACTTTATTTGTGGGTACATCATATTTTTTACACTGGGGAATATGAACCTTTTCAGATTTGTTAGGAGAATGTGGATAAACTATTTGTTACGGGCCACGCCATTTCACTACTAAATTAGCACTAAAAAAAATCTATTTTTGAACTGAGGTGATGAGTTTCAATTAAATTTAAATTACCTGGTTTAAATTTTAAGTCTTTATATGAAACGTTTCTCGTGAGTTCCATTTTTTTTGTGACACGTAATTAAGTTGCGTGTCACATCTGCCCACTTTTCTTCCAATTTTTTATTACTCACATTCTCCAAACAAATTATATGGAGTGTCCAAGCATTTATTAGCGGGTGCATCAAGCGTCTTCCCAATAATACTTCGCAAGGAGCATATTTATGAGCACTTTGCACTATATTATTAAAACACAGAAAAAGCAAATATAACACGTCATTCCAGTGACGTTGTGTATCAGGTTGAAAACTACGTAGGGCAATTTTAACGTTTCAATTCAACCGTTATACTAAATTTCCCTGAGTGTGATACGAAGCAGTTTGCACCATCTTTANCTCCACATATAAAATGTAAATCTCTGAACTACTGAGAAAGAAAATACGTAGCATTATAAGTTACTACAAATACGGGCGAGCCAAGAACACTATATAATCTCTGCATTACTACCTTACAAATTCCTCGTGCCTTTATGGTACATAACGGAGAAAATAAACAAAATTTGCTGAAAATATCTATGGCAACAAGGACAAATACTTATCCAGAGGTACTCCTGGGCAACGGGCCCACCACGTCCAAATAAATGCGCTCCCAAGGGTACGGTGCCACCGTACCAACAAATTGCCCTTCTGGTTTTTAATTTTTCGGAAATGCATGCTTGCACGCATCGCAAAAACTTGACACAATTTTCTTAATCGTTAAGCACTCCTGGCCAAGCAAAAAAATTTCTAACACACTGGGTATTGTTTTATCCCGTCCTACGTGTCACCCGTAAGAGCATTCATGATAATATTAAAAAACCATTGCCCATTGTCCAATCTCCTTGAAATCTTTATAAACTACGTAATAAGAATTTCCATCATTAATTTCCGACAGTATCTGCTTACATTCCGTGTCAGAATTTTGGTGTTATTTTATATCAGTAAAAGCACTGGGAAACTTTTGCAACGTGTTTAATTCCAAAACATTTATCCCAGCAGAAACTGAATCGGACAACGGACTATCCACAGCGGTCCCATTTTCCATTGCCTCAGACTCATCTTCGCAATACATGCGTGACAACGCATTCGCTACAGAATTATCGATCTCCTTCATATGATGAACGGTAAATTTAAAACGAGCAAGGCGCACTAACCACCGTGCCAATCTAACAACTGGCTATTGTGAGTTTAACAACCAGCTAACAGCCTCGTTATCCGTAAATAAAGTAATTGAAGAATGATCTCTATAATATGAAAACGTTTCCATTGCCCATATACAAGTTAAACACTCTTTTTCATAAATAGTAAATTTACGTTCTGCCTGAGTTTATAATTTACTGGCGTATGCGATCGCCACAAAATGGCAGTCTTTCTTCTGATTAAAACACGCCCCTATGGCCACGGAACTTGCATCACAGTGCAAAAAAAATTTTCTGATATTTTTGGTAAATGCAAGACAGGAGAATTAGCTAACGTTTCTTTTAATTTTTGAAAAGCGTTTTCTTGTTCCGCGTTCCACAAAAAAAGTAAGTACATTTTTTCAACTGTTTTCATATTCCGTAGGCTCAGAAACATTTGGAGTAAATTTACAATAAGAAGCAACCATTCCAATAATCTTTTAACACCTCTTAAATTTTTTGNGTCAGAAACATTTGGAGTAAATTTACAATAAGAAGCAACCATTCCAATAATCTTTTAACACCTCTTAAATTTTTTGGTTGTGGAAAATTTACAGCATATTTTATTTTTGCAGGATTAGTACATGAATTACTCTCCGAAATAATAAACCCTAGATATCGCTCGCACATGATGTTGTGACCAACTAATTTTTTCTGTGTTCACCGTCAGACCAGCCTTCCTTAATCCATCTAACACTATCTGCAAATGTTTAAGGTGTTCCTCCAACGTGTTACTATACACGCACACGTCGTCAATGTACGTAAAGACGAACGCGTACAAGTACCGTCCTAACACGTGATTCAACACTAGGGACATACATTGGGGACCTGAATTTACCCCCAAGGGTAAACGCGTCCACTGGTACAACTCCCGAGGGGTACAAAACGCTAATGGTGCTCTTCTCTCCAGATGTAACTCACACTTTAAACAAGTAGAATTCATATCCAATATGGTGACATATTTAGCTCTTTAGAAGTGTTGGAAAACAGTTTCCAGATCTAGTACCGGACATGAATCAACATACAGTTTTTTATTAACCTTTCTATACTCACATATTAACCGATATTGGCCTGGTGTTTTTTCGATAACAAAATAGACGGGCTCGCATACGGACTAGTGTTTTCCTCCGCAATTCTCTGTTACTTTAAATAATTGATTAACTGCTAAAATTTTTGCATTTTGGGGGCAGACACACGGTGTGGCACGCACACGACCGGCTCGTTATCTTTTAAATTTCAAAACAACAGGAATCTCTTTACAATGCCCTGCATTTGACGTTAACACATCACTATTTCGGTTTTTAACTGGTCTAATGCCTGTACTATCTCTTCGGAATGTTGTAACAACTGAATCTTTCGACAGCGGGAATGCTTAATTTGCAAAGTAATAACGGTCTCAGCGGAAAAAGTAAATTTCAACACATTTCTTGCTACGCAAATATATGCGTGGGTGCTGGCCAAAAAATCAATACCCAATATCACATAATGAAATTAATTTTCAATAACACGAAAAGGCATGTTTTAGGAAAATTGTTCAAATGTAATTTTTATCACTGCTACAACATTTGATTTAATAAATCCTACGTCTGCTAACGAAAATACGACACTCTCTCCACTTTTTATTCGTACGGTACCAACAGGCGCGTCACGAATAATTTTATTACAAGTTTCGTGTTTTATGAGAGACGCAGAAGCACTGGAATCTACCAACGCGGACACAGTTAAATTCGCAATTAGTGATGGAACATACAACAAGCCATTCCTATTAAACAAATTGGGGTTTGAAACTGAACCTAATCCCGCGGGTTTTCCTAGCAACGGACATTCGAATTGAAGGTGACCAGGATTACCGCATCGGTAACAAATTACCATTTTCACCGGTTTTTGACCATCGGACATTTCTTTTACGTCTGACTGGTCCCCGTTTCTTGGCGGTACTACTTTCCCGTCACTTTCGGCCCCTTTATAAAAACTGTTTTCCNGACATTTCTTTTACGTCTGACTGGTCCCCGTTTCTTGGCGGTACTACTTTCCCGTCACTTTCGGCCCCTTTATAAAAACTGTTTTCCGTTTTGTGATTTACCGGAAAACAAATTTTACATTTCCGTTTCGTCTTAACCTGTAAGAAATTTCCTTCTCCTTTTGGGTTTCATAAAAAAGTTTTGCCGGCGGTTGGTTTGACAGAAAACAAATTTGCCACTGCCTTTTGGGTGTTACATCCTTATCCATATTTTGCTTACAATCGCCAACGGTTAGTTTTATTTGAATTACCAACGCTAACAACTCGTGCAACGTTTGTGGCTTTGTGGCAAATTTAAATAACTTACTACTTTCAGGCAATAAGATTTAAAAAAAATTATTTCTACCAAATTATCTTTCACACATCGCAAGCCCAAAACTTCTGCCCATATAATCGTCTCATTTACAAAATATTTCATTGATTCTCCAGGACACTAAAATGTTTCTAAAACTTTCATGCGCTGGTGTGCAATGGCTACTAAGGTACCTGTTTGCCGCAAAATAGCCCGACAAAATTCGCTAAAGGACATACGCTCATTAGTTGCTTTCCCTACCACACTCTGCAAGGCTTCGGGTACTTTAAACATTATTGCAGCATATAATACTGCTATTTCACAGACGTTAAGTGAAACTACTTTGGCCACTTGAACGAGTAATTTTACTACAGCGACCAAATTGAAACTGCGCAGTACCTCGAAACCATCGCTAAGACTATTAGGCAGATATTTAAGATTTTTAGAAACGCTGATTGAAGCGGACTCGCTCTCACGTTGACCAGCAACTGCTCCTTTCCTCACCAGCTCACGCATCAGGTGGCGCAAGACTTCGGTTCCGTCCTCCGGCTTGTAGGTAACACCCGCAGGTGAGCGCTTTATGCAGGGAACTCTTTTCCCAATGTTTGAATCCATGCAGTACGAATGGCTCCTGTAGAAATAGTTTTTCAAATTACTTTGATGCACCCAAACTATTCTTTACCACTGTAGCAAGCCCAAACCATTTTTCAATTAAATAAAAACTCCTAAATAGATTATCTCTTTACTGACTGTGCTGACGAAGCAGAATGGCGCAGTTTTTCTATTTACAAGTGATGATTTCTGCTGAAACATGCCAATAGGACTCCGTCTGTGTTTCCTCAGGAAGATGTTAGTGTTTCAAGGAATAGAGACCCCCACTAGTGTGCCATCAAAGGGTATCATGAAGCTTATTCTCTGTTTGCAGAGTAAAAGAAAGTTACAGACAAAATATATATTTTCTCCTTTTTCTGAAGTACAAAAATATTAATTTCCAATATGGAATTACAAATATTTGTTAAAAGTTTAAATGAATTCCTATGATTTTAATTTCCCCACAAAGACATTTATATATATATATATATACAGTTTTATACAAAATAAATAAACAAATGAAGATTAAATATATTTTAAAAATGATGCAGAACAACTTCCCCCCCTTCCCCTTGCAACATTTGTAAAACACTGGAACAATAGTTCTTTCCCTATTAAAGTCCCTGGCCTGTGTCCACAANCCTTCCCCTTGCAACATTTGTAAAACACTGGAACAATAGTTCTTTCCCTATTAAAGTCCCTGGCCTGTGTCCACAAACAAGGAAGAACCTAAGCCTTTTATGTAAATTTATCGTCGTCTTCTGGAACAATTTCCGACGTTCCCGGAGCGAAAACGCCTCCTGGTGGTGTCATGACTGGCCAGCGTCACGTTGTCATGGATACGTGCAGAGGATGGAATGGGCAGCAGGTGAAATTCGAAGCATTACACTAGCGCACCACGCGCCATTTGTAGTCCTGCACTCATGCAGGCAACGGCAGCGAGATGGTCAGTTGAGTGGTTAAAGGTAAACAATGGTAAGCCATGTTCACGACCCTTATGTAGAAACAGCAGTCCAAGGCAAGGTAAACTTAGGCGATTTTTTTATGTGCGTAGGCCGTCACAATACGAAACCAATTCGTAGAAGTTTATGGAATTTAAGTAATGCTTCAGCGTAGATCTAAAATTTGTGAAACTTAGTAAGCATATTTAAAACTTTGTGGGCAATTACGATGCTGACTTTGAATTAAATACTAAATTCGCCGAGTGAAAAAGTTAATTGTTCCACTAAAAATGTTAATATATTTTATGAACAAGATTAATTCCCATCTTAAAGAATGTGACTTCCATAGGCCTAGCAATGGAATGGTCTCAAAGTAAAATCACAATTAATTGTGGATAAAATTATAAGGCAATAAAAGAAATATATGTTCTCCAGAAAACTTGTGACTTTATTTTTTTCCACTACAAATATAACTAGTTTTGTGTCATTTCCAGAAGTGTAACGTTTAAGTGCTGTAGAATTTCCAAATATTTGTGTGATGGCTATAGGCTGTAAATGCTGAAACATAAATTCCGGTGTTATCNAAGTGCTGTAGAATTTCCAAATATTTGTGTGATGGCTATAGGCTGTAAATGCTGAAACATAAATTCCGGTGTTATCCGCAAATTCGCTTTAAGTTTTTCTTCTGCTTCTATACTGTATACAAAAATGTGATATTTCAAAGGTATATGAAAAGATAATATTTCTTTGGCTTCATGGCACCAAATTAAAAACCAAATACATTTAAAAATGACTTGGATTTAAATATGTAAAATGAATGCATGAATAAATGAATTATGACATAAATAGGAGCGTATCAAAATTATGAAGAATACGTCTGTTTGTGACCCGGAAATCCGAGACCGAAATTTGGCTAGCTGTATTGTATATGAATATGGCATTAAAACAAATAAATATTTTTTCAAAAACTTGCACAACATTAGTTAGTAGCATGAGGAATTTTTAAATTTATTAAGTTGATTCGAGTGTTCTGCTTGGAGAGTGGATTGTAATAAAATAATCATAGCTAAGCATTGAAAATTAGTGAGCTCCCAGTGAACTATTTTGCGTACTTTTTCACACACTTCTGTGTCCCGCAAAACTGAGTTGCCAAATTTAAATTTATTTTGAATTATTGTTTCAAATATAAACGGAAATATCCATTCTCCTGAATAGTTAAGTAATTTAATTAAAACAATAAAATTTTAAATTTTGGCCTACAAAGTGACAAAATAATTTTTTTTTTTTTTTTTTTCGAAACAAAAATTTTTATACGGGCTGCATATTATTTTTTATAAGGCAAATCTGTAGAAATAGTAATAAGCTGTATTAAGCGACACACTATGCCTTAGTGCCTAGCAACGTTGTTGAAATACATCACATTCCCTTTTTAAGGACATTATGTAGTTGTAGGCAATTTTGGTCCTAATTTCCGGAAGCGAAAATAACAGTCATTACTAAGAATCCACTCAATACAATGATCACATAAAGAAGTTAACACAGCACATCACAAATAAAAGAAAAATAACTACTGTATGAACATAAGAAAAACACACACACACTTTCATAAATAATAATTTCATGCTTCAGTATAAAAAGCCTATCATAATGCTCTCTTAAGTTGGTCAACTATAAGCTATTTATTGATTATCGTTTCGATCTTTAGTTGAAAACTAAGTTTCTTTCAATGACTATTTGAATTCCAGAATGTCCTTAATTCATCCTGACGTCAGCGACAAAGCTTTCGTAATGACATTATTATGTTCTTGCTACGTCTCTTTACAAGCAATGAGTGTACTATTCAAAAATCAAATTGGAATAAATGTTACTTCTTGGTGCAACATACACTAAAGGACCCAAAAAAACTGGTATAGGCGTGCGTATGCAAATAACAGAGGTATGGAAACAATCAGAGTTACGCGATGCGGTCGGCAGCTAGATCGGTTACTGCTGCTACAATGGCAGGTTATCAAGATTTAAGTGAGTTTGGACGTGGTGTTATAGTCGGCGCACGAGATATGGGACATGGCATCTCCGAGATAGCGATAACATTTGGATGTTCGCGTACGATCATTTCACGAGTGTACCGTGAATATCGGGAATACGGTAAAACATCACATCTTCGACACCGCTGCGGCCAGAAAAAGATCGTGTACGAACGTGACAAACGACGACTGACGAGAATCATTAAACGTGACAGACGTGTAACCCTTTCTCAAATTGGCGCAGATTGGATTTGTGGACTGCCCTGCAGGTCCCGTGGTGTGGATTGCCTCCTGCATACCTTCAGACATTATTCGTGTCCATGCCACGTCGTTTTGCGGCACTTCTGCGTGCTCGGGGGGCCCTACACGATATTACGCAGGTGTACCAGTTTTTTTGGCTGTTCAGTGTATATGTTGTTAGACATTAAACATTTATGTTGCAAGATGAAGGCTACCCATCCCAGTTTCGACTATATCTTTCAGTGCCTTATCTCACCCTTAATAAACTGACTAGCCTCTACTACACACTGGCTGTATGATTTTGGCAGTTTCTTAGAACCATGCTCAAGAGAAACAAGGCTTTATATTTCGGGCATAATATGAAGTCCGAGAAGAAATATGAGCTCCAATTTAAGATAAATTTTCAAGTCATTTATAAGAGATACGTCACGACGTATAGTTTTGGAGGTAACGCACAGAGAAAAAAGAAAGCGTCCCTCATTTTCGTGTTTGTGATAGCCAAGAACATAATAAAATATTCATGAGGCCGCTTTCACGTGAGCGCCATGCCTGAAAGTTCAACTGCGGCGGATTTATCCCAGCATTAGTCATGTTGGGGCGAAGAAGGTGCACTAGTAGGCGAGGGCCGGCGGAGTGGAAAGAATGATTGGTTTGCTTGAGTTACGGCCGTTTTGAAATATTTATGCCTCCCCATTCGTTCCCGGATGATCCGTTATCTGCTGCTTCACAAAAGCCACGCGCGATATAAACCCACGCCGACGTTGGCCACACGAGAGGTAAACTGTAATATTGTGGTGTTCAGTGTGGGACGCAACACACTTACCACACTTCCTTTCTGACGTCAAAAGTCATAATCGCTTTAAGCCAAGCTTCTTTTTTTTTTTTTAGCCGTCGTATTTTTTACACGTTACAGGTCGCCTGGCTATATGAATCCACAACTATTAATGAAGTCTTGTAAACGCTGGCGACGAAGCCGCAACTTAATGATAACTGGGATTTGCATTTTACAACACATGTTTATATTGGAAGCAGTAAAAATGTTTATTCGCTCACATGAGAGAGTGTTGGCTAACAACACATGCATTTTCAAATTTAAACAACCGCAAAGATAAAAATAAAAAACTAAGCTACAAAGTTATTGAATCATTTGAAAATTTTCTGTGTTAAATATATATAGTCTAAAAATCAGAATGTCTGAGATGAGATTGGTGTGTTTAAATTCGTATATGCTGCTCAGTTAGTTTTTTGGTGGTACAAAACAAGCTATCACATAGAAGTGTACAAGTTCTACCCTCATTACAATCAATCAAACGTTTAGTTGTAACTATAAATGGCACAAAATTAATTATTAAAAAAACAGAATTGTAATTTTTTTTACACCTCACATGTGTCAAATTAACTCCAGTGTATTACACGATTAAATAAATATTGCAAAGAAAACATTATTTGTAGCTAATTCCTGCATGCACGCAAGAATATAATCACTGACAGTAGACAGTAATTAAATAATTGGAGACCACTTTTTATTGACAGGGAAATAAGTTATTAACTGACCGTACGATATTCTCAGTTTACTTTATTAACGTTAAGGCAAAACAACATATTCAACAGAGATTGTTTTAGAGACATTTTCACTTTGCCCACCGGGCTGTAAAGCAAGATATCTATATTACAACACGACTTTTCTGCAATGCTTTCAGAACAATTCATATCACAACGCATTGCACAATTAAATAAATTAAAAACTAATTTACAACCTAATAATGATATATATTATAAGACGCAGGAAAATATTTCTTAAAATTAATTTTTGTCGTTCTTCTTAATGCAACTCACGCCAAATCAGTCTATTATAAAATGGAATATGGATATTATCACAAATTAAATGCCCAAGATAAATTATTAAAAGGCCCTCTCAGCGATAATAATTAAAACGAGGGTAAAATATTTCAGTTACTTGATTCAAGTTACTTGATTTCAGTAAATATTTAATAAAAACTTAAGTTCTCAGTGATTTGTAAAAATTATAGAGCTTTAAATATAGCTATATAGGAACTAAAAATTTGTTCTAAATTTCGAACTAACAAATCCTTGTCCAGACCCCTTGGTATAAAATGAAGAAGTGATTTTTTATTCTAAAACATTTTGATAAATCTTTTTGTGGTACACATATTTTTTTTAACTTATTTAGAGGGTTTTGAGTTTGCATCAGAGCTTACTCTGTCATGGATTCTGCGTTAAGTTCAATGGGGTTATAAGCCGCATACTTCAATTCTCTTCAGGCGAGTAAACTTCATTAAGAAGGAACCTTGAGTACTTCCTTTCTTAAATATTCTACGCTGGAAATTCCATGCAGCCTTACTTGTATACTTATCTCTGACTCGTCGGCGCCATACAGCTAACGTAACTGGATCCTTAAAAACTATTGTAGGTTCCTTCAAAGAATACAAACCCAGTTTTTCCCTAATGGAGTCCAGCTAACGAAACAAAGTCCTTTTTGCGTTCCTCGGTTTTCGCAAGTACTTAGAAAATGCAATCCCGTTTATCTCCTGCTTTCATTCAGTAAATCAATACATGAATTTTTTTTTTGCTGTCCTCTAATGGTAACATACAAGAGCATTAGCACAAAAAAATAAGAAAAACCGTTAATAAAAATTGCAGCATATGCTGTCGAGAATGTATACTTAAAACGCAAAAATAGTTCATATGACCCTTCTTCAAAATAAACTAAATTACGGGCATAAACAATTGGGAATTTATGTTTATTGTTTTTGCTTAACTGACAGAGATAAGAGCAACTCAAACTCAATACGTCGCATTTAAATATAGTCCTACAGTATAAAATCGAAAATAAATAACTTGCAGAGTAAAGCCACGCACTATTTAAGGTGTAATACATTTTGTANTTACATTTTATGCAAACAACAGGATGCATCTTAACTGGTAATTCTTCCAACGTAGCCGCACCTAACAAAATTATATATTTACTATTAGTACAAACAGTTACTTCAACTGTAAAAGTATCGTTTCAGTTCAAATTTCCTTGATACCGTTCTTCCGGCAGCCTAATAAAACAAACATAGTACTATTATCTCATATGCCAGGTTGTTAAGAAATAAAAGGGCCAAATTGCATAGTCCGCACTCTTTTCTGCCTTCCTTCTGTTGCATGGGGCCGATAGAATATAAATACTCTACAGTGTACTGTTGCCTGTGTAAATACATTTGAAAGAAAACTTGTGCTCTGTCATTCCGTTACCAAATACATTCTTCACTGTAATATGGAACGGAACAACAGCAATGCGCTACGTTGTTTGAAAATAAATATGGAGACTACAATACCTAAACAAACTTGACACACTTTAACTTTACTTTGAGAAATTTAATATTAATTTACGTGATATACGTAATTTAAACAACACACAAACACGTACATCTTCTAGATATAAGCCTACAGCTGCACTGAGGGCGCCGATTAAAGGGAAGAAATAGAAATAATTGTGGTATTACCAGTTTTCAGCAATTAAATATATTCAACATTCATTATTGAAATTTCTTCTTCGGCAAGGACAAGTAAATCACACGGATGATTGTGGAACTCTAATATCAAACTAATAACATGATTTGTTTGCCAAGTGGAATAAATAGGATTTAATCATTGGTTGTATTCTGAGCGATAAGCGACAATAAAATAAGAAGGCAAAATTTAATTGTCTCTGAAATATAATAAAATGATGTTCAGAGCCCTAAAAAAAAGTCGCATTTTTCTAAAACTATTCTCAAGCACAAGCAATGGCAAAAAACAAAAAATTCAATACGGCGTCCCACTCTCCTCTGTAACCCAACTTGCGCGCACATTACCGCCAGTAATTCACGACAACGTGACGTCAACGCACAAAGTATTTAAGCTCCAGACCAAATGCAGTTGATACACTTGATTGGTCGCAAAGTAAAATCACGTGAGTCGTACGCTGATGCGCCCACAGCGAGGAATCGGAACAACTTCCTTCAGCATATTACGCATTGCAGAGGTAACGGATTTCGGCTGCCGTTAAAGGTCGAAGTAACAGGAAGCCACACGCCACCCGAGGTGTATAGTTAATTCACGGTTACTACAAACTTTCCTGAAGCCCTGCTGAAGTTTTACTTTCAGGATATTCCTCCGTCTCACGCAAACAAGGTTTAACTAAGCCAAAAAAACTACACCAAAGAGAGAACGCCTCACATGCGTGCGCACTCAGTTGAAATATTTTGCAATTGGACTATTTCTTACAAGGCATTATCAACACGCCTATTTCCTCTCTAATTTTTTTTCGTATTAATTAAGATTGAAATACTATTTTTTATATGTAAATGGTAAGTAAAAGTTCAGTATAATTCAAAATAAGATCATTTTGTGTTGACAGAAGAATAAAACGTTTGAAACACATGGCATATTTAGTAAACAGCGAAACGCGTCATACATGGGGTGAATTTTCAAAGGTTGGCTTCACAAAAGGTGGGGAAACCGCGAACAGACTGTAAGCCTCTGGCGTCATAGGACGCCGCATTAAGTGCAGTAACCGTATTTCAATGCGGTGGTGTGCACATGGAACGTAGACGTTAAGGCAGAATGGACAGTGTTTTTTCTGTTGTTTTAAACATTTCATGTTGGAGATCACTGTCGCCAACATGAAGAAGTTATAGGACGCGTGTAGAAGTTGGGTAACGACACTTTAAAGGTAGGTGTGAAAGAAAATCTACCAATCGCAGCCAGGAAACTTGCCGGAGAGTTCAGTGTTTCCAGTCCAAACAAGTCGTACCATCCGCAGAAAATATGAAAAGTTAATAAAATGGGCAACTTGGNGTCAGGGCCTGGAGGGGCATTAACTTTGACCGTATAAGCCGCCCTGTCTTTTACAGTGGCGGTACATGCGTCATACTCGAGCTGCAACAAGGATCTCGCTTGATCTCTTGAGAATTTTCTTTCCGAACTTCCATATTTATCAACATTNCATACTCGAGCTGCAACAAGGATCTCGCTTGATCTCTTGAGAATTTTCTTTCCGAACTTCCATATTTATCAACATTGCGGCTCAATCGCTGCTCGGTTATTACATTTTATGCAAACAACAGGATGCATCTTAACTGGTAATTCTTCCAACGTAGCCGCACCTAACAAAATTATATATTTACTATTAGTACAAACAGTTACTTCAACTGTAAAAGTATCGTTTCAGTTCAAATTTCCTTGATACCGTTCTTCCGGCAGCCTAATAAAACAAACATAGTACTATTATCTCATATGCCAGGTTGTTAAGAAATAAAAGGGCCAAATTGCATAGTCCGCACTCTTTTCTGCCTTCCTTCTGTTGCATGGGGCCGATAGAATATAAATACTCTACAGTGNCAAATTGCATAGTCCGCACTCTTTTCTGCCTTCCTTCTGTTGCATGGGGCCGATAGAATATAAATACTCTACAGTGGACTGTTGCCTGTGTAAATACATTTGAAAGAAAACTTGTGCTCTGTCATTCCGTTACCAAATACATTCTTCACTGTAATATGGAACGGAACAACAGCAATGCGCTACGTTGGTTGAAAATAAATATGGAGACTACAATACCTAAACAAACTTGACACACTTTAACTTTACTTTGAGAAATTTAATATNTTTGAAAATAAATATGGAGACTACAATACCTAAACAAACTTGACACACTTTAACTTTACTTTGAGAAATTTAATATTAATTTACGTGATATACGTAATTTAAACAACACACAAACACGTACATCTTCTAGATATAAGCCTACAGCTGCACTGAGGGCGCCGATTAAAGGGAAGAAATAGAAATAATTGTGGTATTACCAGTTTTCAGCAATTAAATATATTCAACATTCATTATTGAAATTTCTTCTTCGGCAAGGACAAGTAAATCACNTTACCAGTTTTCAGCAATTAAATATATTCAACATTCATTATTGAAATTTCTTCTTCGGCAAGGACAAGTAAATCACTCGGATGATTGTGGAACTCTAATATCAAACTAATAACATGATTTGTTTGCCAAGTGGAATAAATAGGATTTAATCATTGGTTGTATTCTGAGCGATAAGCGACAATAAAATAAGAAGGCAAAATATAATTGTCTCTGAAATATAATAAAATGATGTTCAGAGCCCTAAAAAAAAGTCGCATTTTTCTAAAACTATTCTCAAGCACAAGCAATGGCAAAAAACAAAAAATTCAATACGGCGTCCCACTCTCCTCTGTAACCCAACTTGCGCGCACATTACCGCCAGTAATTCACGACAACGTGACGTCAACGCACAAAGTATTTAAGCTCCAGACCAAATGCAGTTGATACACTTGATTGGTCGCAAAGTAAAATCACGTGAGTCGTACGCTGATGCGCCCACAGCGAGGAATCGGAACAACTTCCTTCAGCATATTACGCATTGCAGAGGTAACGGATTTCGGCTGCCGTTAAAGGTCGAAGTAACAGGAAGCCACACGCCACCCGAGGTGTATAGTTAATTCACGGTTACTACAAACTTTCCTGAAGCCCTGCTAAAGTTTTACTTTCAGGATATTCCTCCATCTCACGCAAACAAGGTTTAACTAAGCCAAAACAATTACACCAAAGAGAGAACGCCTCACATGCGTGCGCGCTCAGTTGAAATATTTTGCAATTGGACTATTTCTTACAAGGCATTATCAACACGCCTATTTCCTCTCTAATTTTTTTCGTATTAATTAAGATTGAAATACTATTTTTTATACATAAATGGTAACTAAAAGTTCAGTATAATTCAAAATAAGATCATTTTGTGTTGACATAAGAATAAAACGTTTGAAACACATGGCATATTTAGTAAACAGCGAAACGCGTCATACATGGGGTGAATTTTCAAAGGTTGGCTTCACAAAAGGTGAGGAAATCGCGAACAGACTTTAAGCCTCTGGCGTCATAGGACGCCGCATTAAGTGCAGTAACCGTATTTCAATGCGGTGTGCACATGGAACGTAGACGTTAAGGCAGAATGGACAGTGTTTTTTCTGTTGTTTTAAACATTTCATGTTGGAGATCACTGTCGCCAACATGAAGAAGTTATAGGACGCGTGTAGAAGTTGGGTAACGACACTTTAAAGGTAGGTATGAAAGAAAATCTACCAATCGCAGCCAGGAAACTTGCCGGATAGTTCAGTGTTTCCAGTCCAAACAAGTCGTACCATCCGCAGAAAATATGAAAAGTTAATAAAATGGGCAACTTGGTTACGCATTAGCTAACGGAAAGTCGCAAAAAGCAGAGGCTGGACTTCTACAATAACCTGTTGGTTTGTCGAAGTTACGAGCCCCTACTCGATCGTATCGTGACTTGTGATGAGAAGTGTAACTCGTATGATAATCGCGCGTGATGTGTCTATAGTATATGAGTTGCTGAAATATTTCAACAAATCCCAAAACCAAGGTTGGCACTACAAGAGGTTTTTGCTATTAGTGTGGTGGACAGCACTGGATGTTATCTATTAAAAGTTATTTCCTCGCAACATTGCCGCTGTCCCTAACTGTAGAGAAACTGACAAAATGTAATGGCAGTTGTGTGAAAAGCAGCAGAATTTTTCAATAATAAGAGTACTTTGATCTTTGGTAAACATTGCAAAAACCCGCACGTAAATTACTGAACAGAATGTGTGATAATATTTACAGCGCAATTTCTGACGGTACAAATTCCCAATACGTAATACGATCAGGAACCCACGCGTTTGTGCAACTAAGTCACTTTCCGAAGGAATGACGTTCTGAAAAATAAATAGTGCACAAAATACCATCAGGGACTCCTTTGACTCACAGGAGCTAAGCTTCTTCAGGGGCGGGATTGAGACTTGGGAAACGTTGGTATAGTCTCTTTATGATTAAATGAGCTCTTATTGAATCCATGCTCATCTAATTTTCTTCTAATTAAGGATCCTTCTCCCAAACGTAAAATTAACACTATAATATGCCTGATAAATAGTCATACACCATCCAAGGGAAATCCTGGAATTGTTACGAATTTAAATGTTTTAGTTATTTGCAATAAAACATAAAACACTTAGCCTCAGTGGCCATAAGTTTAATCACTACACTCGTAATACAACACCAAGTCATATGATTATTATTATTTAATTCGTTACCAACTGAATTGGAGCCTGCATACCAACCTGTGATGCAGCATATATGTAGATATGGGCCGCAATTATTTTTTCAAAGGTTGCAATAAAAAGTGCTTACTTTATAGTAAATGTAATTTAGAACAGTGTCTGCAGACGGGTCATATTTTTAATGATGCACATATATTAACTCTGTTCTAATTCTCACAATAATTTGTCAGCCACCAAAAATAAATATTTATTTCCCGACAACCTGGTATTTTCGATTCTCTCTTTACCGAACATTTTCCAAGTCCGCTTTGATTCTTCTCTTTCCCGAATGTACGTCGCTTTGACAAATGTAACAGTTAACACTTGATTGAAATTAAGACATAGTTTGTACCTGTCGGGCAAATAATATTTTTAAGATGTTAATGACAAAAATTTTATTTTGTCTCCATTTTTTTCTTTGATGCCGGTACAAAATAAAATGAAGCCAACAGTTGCTACAGCCAAAATAATAACGTATTTTTGAAAAGAATAGTTTTTTAACCTCAATCTACAATTATATATATACATATATATATATATGTGTGTGTGTGTGTAATTTTGTAACTCTCGCAGTTAAGAGCAGGGAATTTTTTACCTAGTACTTAGTTAATGGTGACCCCTCTATGGTGTATCCATCTACATGTAAATGTCTTCCACTTTGCTTCCTGACGTGCAATATTGGAAAGGGGCCAGGCCTGGCCTGATGTTTTCTGGCAGCCGCGCAGCATGGGCGTGTTACAGCGACCGAGATGGATTACGCCTGGGCTCTCTCCAGACACGTCGCTGTTTCTCGTGCCGGACCCCAGGTGGCGGGAGGACTCGCCCTGTGCGACGTAGTCGTCCGCCATTTAGGGTGGCAGCTCCGCAGTGCCTCTTCAGCTCGGGGGCCACCTGCTACTACGGCGTCGTCGTCGTCGGGCGCCTCCTTTCGCCTGCTGGATTATTGAACGCCTCTGTCGCCGGACGCGTTTCAGCCTGAGTGGTTTCCCCTCCGCTGCGTGTCGCTGCATTCGACTCGAAGGGAGGTCGAACCCGCGTCGCAAAGTTTCGTCCCGCTCCTAGCTTCCATTTTTACGTTCGTCTCGCCCCTTTCTAGCTTCCATTTTCACGGACGAGTAACCTTTAGTCATAAATCAAGCCGAACCGAGGGACTGTAAAGAAATAGGCCTGAGTAGTGGGAAATGATACGTTCTGGAGCAGGATCCAACGTCATCACATTTCAAGATGACATACGTCTCAAATTTATTACATTGCATACGCTCCGATCAGGATTTTTGCCAGCTTCTTTCACCTTCTGTCATCATGTTGCCTCTCACCACCTTAAAATCTTTGTGTTTCATTTTAAATACTATAAAAATTCTTTGTTTTTTTTTATGTAGTACGGATGCCATAATTGTGCCTATTTTCCAATATGTGGTAACCTTTTCTGTGCATAACAATTTGGAAACCTCGTTTTTCCTTGCCCTGACTAGCAAAATTAGTTTGTGTGCTCTTCCAAGAAGCCTTAATGTATACACTTTCGTCATATAAATTATTTTTAAAGCAGAAATTGTCCCGCGTTTTATTTAGTGAGAAATGTCGACTGGGTTTTGTAAAAATGACTTTGCTCAGGGTTCGTAAACTGAACCTTGCCGTATAACTGACTCAACTGACATTAATTGTATTTATTTTTTAAAATTGCAATTATCCCGTTTGCATCCATACAAAACTGATAAAATCTTATACACGTGTGATTATTGTTCTGCCTAGCATTGAAAGTTGTATTTGCCAAACTATTAGAATTGAGCTTCACGACTTAAGTTTAATAAAGCTTGGAGCCAGCTGCATTGAACCTTCCGACAGACTTTCCACAAATTAAATGTTTAGGGTCACCGCTGAAAGTCCCGTAGGTCCACGCAGTGTGACGAGAACACTGGGCGCCAGTTGAGAGCCTTGCGCTTAGCGGCGATAGCGCGCTATATGCGCGTGGCAGTGTCGCCCTTATCGCTTCTGCGCTTCTCGTCCTCAAACACGGAAAAAAAAGGCGCTAGGTAGGCGGTAGCCTCAAGCACGGCTTCCAAAAATGCTCAGTTTACCGAGACACAGCCTATAATGTAAAGGAATGCGTGGCCATGCGTAAAAATTTCAGTAGGAATTTCATTTAATTTACGGAAATGTCTGAGAGCGCAGTCGCGAGCCAACTGCTTCAGTATTGTTGCTGCAACCACTCGGTCCCGACTCACCTTGTTATCCACGCAAGGAACGAGTTCTCGCGAGCGCCAACACAACCCGGAGGTGCAAGCAGAAGGCACTAGACAAGCGAGAGTCATTCTATGCAGCAGTCGCCTTGCGCGTGTCATCGCAGCGGAGGTTCTTGGGCTCGGCGGACTACCCCCGTCCCCGCTGTCAGTCATGGCTTGTACTGCACGTCATCTCATCTCCAGGCAACCTCGCAAGTCTTCAACGAGAATGCATAGCGGCACCTTCCCCCGCCCCCTGCTGCCCTACATCCTTCATTTTCCCAGATAAAACAGTGACGACCTCACACTTCTGAGACAAGGCAATGTTTTTTCTAGTAGCTAAAGTCCTTACGGGCATTGCACATCCAGAAGTGAGATAATACTATGTTTGGAATACACAAACACATTCCACAAAATAATTTACAAAAAAATAAACGAAGTAATTTGAAAGGTATTGTCTTAATTAATTTCAGTTAGTTTAACACAGAATTTTTTAATATGTGCATCTTTTAATTAAAATATTTATAAATGATTGTTTATTCAACAATTTTTGTGTAAATTATCTCAAATCCAAAATGTGTACAACGTGTAGTTTGTTTGTCATTTTAACGAGTAAATCTGTTAGAAACAATAAAATACTATAGGAATAATAATATTGTGTTTGTTTGAAATAGAGCTCGTGTAATGTCTACAAAATGAACACGTTTGGGCGGATACGAGATCAGTAAATTTTGCTTCCATTACTTTGTGCACTGAGCAATATAGAATAATGTTCAGCTCACAGCGAAAGCCCCTTCTAAAACACATAACCAGGTATTCTACAAGTAGCAAAAGTTCTTAGGATAAAAAAAACACGTATTCTTAAATGTTGCAGTAGTTTCTGCACACGTTGATGGCCAATCTGAAGTAAAGTTTGTTATAATTAGGAAATATGTCTACAAGTTACAAATGTTTTAAAAGAGTACTTTTTTTGCTTTAGAAGTGCGACTTTAATTCTGCAATAAACACAATATTTTTCCATAATTTTGTACTAATGTTTTATGTGTTACGTTTCTTGAACNTGGGCGGATACGAGATCAGTAAATTTTGCTTCCATTACTTTGTGCACTGAGCAATATAGAATAATGTTCAGCTCACGGCGAAAGCCCCTTCTAAAACACATAACCAGGTATTCTACAAGTAGCCAAAGTTCTTAGGATAAAAAAAACACGTATTCTTAAATGTTGCAGTAGTTTCTGCACACGTTGATGGCCAATCTGAAGTAAAGTTTGTTATAATTAGGAAATATGTCTACAAGTTACAAATGTTTTAAAAGAGTACTTTTTTTGCTTTATAAGTGTGACTTTAATTCTGCAATAAACACAATATTTTTCCATAATTTTGTACTAATGTTTTATGTGTTACGTTTCTTGAACTCGTCTCTATAATATAAGGCAGTGATGCCTCATTAAACAAATTGCACGTAATTATAAACAATTTATTTCTCTCAAAGAATGTAAACGACGTAAACAGTTATTACTTTATTTTGGAAAAAACACTGCAACTACCAAAGTCATTAATTGCATGTATGGTGCAGTACTGCACAAAGATGAACGTTAAATGGGTTCAGTTCCGTTCATTAAAAATTACAGCCGAAAAGTTTTACCGCATATTGACGTGATAGCGTGCGCACTGGAGCTCCCACGATGCGACTCCATTCCCCCCGCTGCCTAGTCCGTAGTTCAGAAGTTACAGTATGTCAGAATTGAAGGGAAAGTTAAATATGTAAAAAAAAAACTGTTCAGAACTTTTTTAAAGAATATTAGCTTTTTTTTCCTGTCGCTGTGTGTCCCCTTATTAAAAAGTTTAGAACATATACGCTGACTTTCACCACACTCGGTACGTTTATAGGAAATAGTAAGGAAAACCTAATTTTATATTTTCGACCACGCCGGATACTTATTTTATAAAAATGGCCATTTCAAATTTTTGTGCGGTGTTTTATATCCGAGGATCTAGTCAATCAATTTCAACCAAACCTTAGTGTGTTGACCCTTTCAGACCCACTTTAATTTACAGTTTCACGTATTGCAAACAAAACGTTTTATGATTCGTGCTGTACTTAAGTCGACAAAACACTTGTTTCGTTGTCACAGCCCAGTGTGACAACGCCAAGTAAAAACGAGTAGATGTAGGCTACATGTTCGGCTTCAGTAATATGGACCAATTATGACCTAGTCCAGTAAGACAGTTCGCGAATCATTTACCCACAGGTAAGATCATTGGTCGTTGAGCTTCGCAGTGTACAGTACAGGCCAAAAATCACATACACGTGCGTAATGCACACAAATGTGTACACTGGGTCTGAATGTGTTGAGAGCCCACACTATCATTATTACATTCTCAAAGTCATATTATTTGCCCCGGTCTGTCATTCTCACGGACAGCGAACATGAATGATTAATGTTCTTAGGCCTGCATCGTATCTCGGGAAACCCTACACCAATTACCAATCATTTCGCATACAAGAAGTGCTATAATAACTAGTTCTGTTCGTCCATGATTATAGAAAAACAATTACGGTTTTTGAACATCAGGAAATTATTATCAGAAGGGTGGACATATAAATATTAAGCTTAGTATCATATTTCTGTTGAAAAATAAGACAGTTTTCAACCAAACTTACCGTAAATGTTACGAGCATTAAATACTCTATTTCATGGCCGTTTGTCAGCCATTTTGTAAAATACATTTTACTGTCTGAAACAATACATTACATCTCGGTGACCGATCAACCACTTACCGCCAAATTTGGCAGACAAAGAGTGCGGTGATAGGTCACCCTAAATTTTCATAATTTTGGTATATCAAACGCTTATTTTAAAAAATGGCGTCAAAATAAACGTTCTAGGATTGTATCCCAAATGTGCCGAACCATCGAACTTATTTCAACCAAAGTTGATATGCCAGTTGCAAACGTTGCGAACATTAAATATGCTATTTCACAGCCTCTTTTGACTGCCATTTCAGAATACAGTGCCACATAAATTGTAATTCGTCTTTTGAACTATTCAACCGATTGCAGATAAATTTTGCGCCCGAACGTTGCTACAGTAGACCACCCTAAACATANCGTCTTTTGAACTATTCAACCGATTGCAGATAAATTTTGCGCCCGAACGTTGCTACAGTAGACCACCCTAAACATACTAAAAATACATTATTTTAGTATGTCATGTACATGCTTTCAGAATGCCAGAAATGCACGTACTTTAGGTCAGCATGCTACAACTGATGCACAGTGTGATTTTCTATAGCTAAATTTGTGTCGCATATTGTATGTACGGAATAATAAAAACCATTATTACACAACCTGTAATTCTGGAATTTTTTCGCGTGTGCAATAAATGCACTTGTTGATAGCATAACTTCTTTAGCATGTCATATCAAGTACCAGTTACGTCAATAATTCATATACAGAATGTTTAAAATTTCTTAACATCTAATTGTTATATAAATGATAAATATTTTTAAACTCTGAAAGTTTTATAAGTTCAAATTTTTTATCAAATACAAAGCAATTGGTAATATTGCTGTTTATGTTGTATTCGTCTCTATACTGAATTAAGTGATAATAATCAAGCAAGTTCGTTTTAATGATATCTTCTATTCGTTAGGTTTATTATTCCATCCTCTGTTACGTGAATTTATTTTACATGTAGACTTCGATAGTAAATATCAATGCGTAGTTGGAAGGTAATCTGAAGTTAACTAAAATAACGTGTTGTATATCATGCGGTTTTTTAAAGATATTAATAAAGAAAATTGCATTATTGAGAGATTTAAGAAACACTACAAATAAGATGAATTTAATATCCTTTAGACTTTATTCAGTAGCAATCATAGTTTCATTTATATTTTCTCAGCTTCTAGCGTTGTACAAAGCCGCTTTAGAAAAATTAATCACGAATTAATAAATAAATTATATTAATTATATAAACATTGGCGGTTTATCTTACCATGAAGTAAATATTTGCGTATTTACTTTGTTATTTCTGTGTACTTAACACTTCCGAATAAATTAGGTTACATTTTAAAAGAAAATATTTTCTCAATTTGTCGAAAGGTTATCAATCAAGCAATAACAAAAAAACATATATTAAATTATTTAAAAGTATCATTTGTTCCCTGAAATCGTACAGAAATTTTAACTTCAGTGCATGAGAAATCGCGGTTTCAAACAAATTTCAGCAACCATCATTCACTTTTTTTTTTTTTATTCATGACAGTAATGGTTTTGAGTGGTTTGGTATTTGTGATTTTCAGTTACCCCCTTCAGCAGCTAATCAGAGGACCACTTATATTTTAAGGGGGAAAAACAACATAGCATCACTCTGCTCTTGAATTCCGTAGAACCCCACGTTACTGTCAAGAAAAGCATTTACACCTAAATGTATCCAAAAAAATGTTATAAATATTTTAAGTATCACGCCAAGTAAAAAGTCGTGCTTTGCAGAAAGATAAGAAAACATCGTGAGTTTTATTAAATACATTTTTTTTACTTATAAAATTCACCTTCTCATGAAACCTTATTTAAATGTTTTCGTTAGCGGTTTCGCTCTGTACAAATGCCTCAAAAATGAAGAACGAGAAACATTGTAAAGGCAGCTGAGAGCTCTCTATGTGGTATTAATTTACTAAGAATCTTGGAATATTTTATAAACTAAATAACTTCATCCCGGCGAAATTAGCGTTATTTTTAGGCATTTTAATTGGAGTGGATAAGGCGTCGTTGTATCTTCGTTGACGTATCTAAACTTTGCCTATCGACTGAGCTAATCCCAAGTGTAAACAAGAATCTTCAAATTTCGGTACTTCTTAAGGCAGAATTTTTAAGATAATCTGTTTCCCGGAAAAACATGATCAATAACCATCTAAAGCTGCATGAGTTTCTGAGGAAGCTAAAACCGGACAAAAAAAATATTTTCTTTTGAAATGGTTTCCAATATTTATAAACGTCTGCCTACTATAAAACAACAATAATATTTTTAGTTAATTCATTTTAGAACAGTGAGTAATTAAATGCATTTTCTTTAANGCCTACTATAAAACAACAATAATATTTTTAGTTAATTCATTTTAGAACAGTGAGTAATTAAATGCATTTTCTTTAAAATAATAAAGGCATATTCACAGGCCGCGGTGGTGTAGTGGTTAGACTACTCGCCTCCCACAAAGGCGAACCGGAGTCGAATCCCGGCGGGGCCGCCCCCGGATTTTTGCCCGTGGGAATCGTGCTGGACGCCGCCGCTGGTCGACGGGTTTTCCCGGGGATATCTCGTTTCCCCGCCCTTGCATTCCGGCGCTGCTCCATACTCACCTCGCTTCACCCTCATCGGCTCCATGTTAAGAGCCGCCCAAATCTCATTACTCACTCACAGACACATTAAGATATGCAGATAGTAGGTAGTTTCGTAAGAACAATATATCTCAGCACCTACAATTTGTATTCTATTTTAATATTACTTTGGCAAAATTGTAACAGGTTGTAAGTTTTTCGACGTGAACTTCTGATTCACAATTCGTCGAGATGTCAGATAATTTTCGGGTCGTTCCACCATGAAGTTAACCTCAATAACGAAATATCGACGAGCGCGCGATATTTCTCGGCTTATTTACTTTTACGGCACATCGCCGATGAAGAACGTAGTGTGGCCCGATAGCACTGAAGATACTCCGCAATGGGGGTCGCTCCCTAGGCGCGACAAATTTCAGATGAGAGGTGCGAAGCACCGCGCCCTCCTTCTTCCGTTTCCGCAGTCGTCGTCGACGGCGGTTCGCAGCCGCGAAATGCCGCCGGTATCTC
>NQII01000925.1:312248-322897 GCA_002778355.1 Clitarchus hookeri | reverse complement strand
CCGATTTCGCCAAGCAGATGGGCCGGACAGAACCTATGGTTTTCCTCGTGTGCCGGGGCTGCGGTGGCTGAGCGGTTGGCCTGCTCGCCTCTCACCAAGTCGAAACCGGGTTCGATCCCCGGCGGGTCACTCCCGGATTTTCGCGTGTGGGAATCGTGCCGGACGATGCCGCTGGTCGGCGGGTTTTCTCGCGGGATATCCCGTTTCCCCCGCCCTTACATTCCGGCGTTGCTCCATACTCACCTCAATCACCCTCATCGTCTCTCAATACCTCGCTGTTAAGAGCCGCCCGAATCGCTTCACTCACTCACTCGCTCACCTCACGTGTACCGTTACATGAGAGTTGAGAAATTTGAACGGCTCGTAACAACGAGGTATTGAGAGCCGATGTGGGTGAAATGAGGTGGGAATGGAGCAGCGCCGGAATGCAAGGGTGAGGGAAACGGGATATCACCGAGGAAACTCGCTGACCGGCACCGTCCGGCACGATTACCACTTGCAAAAATCCGGGAGTGGCCCGGCCGGGGATTGAACCCGGTTCACCTTGGTGGGAGGCGAGCAGGCAAACCGCTCATCCATCATGGCCCCTGTACCCTTACGATTTTATATTTTTTCCTAGCGACGAGGGAAGGGTTAACTAAACCTAAGTTGTTTATGAAGCCAGAACAGGAATTTTCTAGGTTACAGTAAATATAAGCTATTGACGAGGGCGGTCCTAATCAATTAGAATATGCGACTAACCTGGAAGATTTTGCCGCCGTTGGCTGAATGCNGTACCCTTACGATTTTATATTTTTTCCTAGCGACGAGGGAAGGGTTAACTAAACCTAAGTTGTTTATGAAGCCAGAACAGGAATTTTCTAGGTAAATATAAGCTATTGACGAGGGCGGTCCTAATCAATTAGAATATGCGACTAACCTGGAAGATTTTGCCGCCGTTGGCTGAATGTTGTGTCGGAAAGCAGCAAGCTGCAACTTAAGGGTTGTTCTCGGCGTGGGTCCTCTGAAGGACAGACGGACCCAGGACAAAGCGTTGCCAAGTGTTATATAGTTTATAGTAGCGTAAATGTCTCAAAATACCGTTCCGCCGGAAGGGGACACCCACTGGCGCTTCTGTGCTCTGGTTTAAAAACTACAACGTGTTTTGGATTCTTCGCCTCGCCTGGTTACCGAAGCCAGTTCGCTGGGCTTGTCCACATTTACTGATACATAACAGTACGCAGGGTTTTTATGTTACAGTTATGGTGTTTGGTTGGAAGCTCAATTTGCGACAACGCAGGTTGGTTCCTTATTTTTGACATGTGGTTTTAGAGGTAAACTAGACGCTGCCTTTTTTTTCACTCTGCTACTGTAGTGGCGTCTTACGTGGTCTGAATTTTTGCACAGATATATTGGTTAGTTCTTCCAAATAATATTTTATAAATAAGTACTACCTATTCGTTCATTTACAAATTCGTTGAGTAAAATGTACAGTACGATTCATATATTTCAATATAAAAACAAACATTTAACCATTGTAGACTATGCAACCCTGAAAATCTGGCATTTACGCCCNCAATTTGCGACAACGCAGGTTGGTTCCTTATTTTTGACATGTGGTTTTAGAGGTAAACTAGACGCTGCCTTTTTTTCACTCTGCTACTGTAGTGGCGTCTTACGTGGTCTGAATTTTTACACAGATATATTGGTTAGTTCTTCCAAATAATATTTTATAAATAAGTACTACCTATTCGTTCATTTACAAATTCGTTGAGTAAAATGTACAGTACGACTCATATATTTCAATATAAAAACAAACATTTAACCATTGTAGACTATGCAACCCTGAAAATCTGGCATTTACGCCCCTTTGATGCAAGGGTACAAATCCCCCAATAGTNCCTTTGATGCAAGGGTAAAAATCCCCCAATAGTTATAAGTTTCAAAACTGCCAACCATCGAGATGTTGGCAGTTTAGCCTATCAGCCGAGTAAACCTTTGCTCCTTCGTAATACTTGTAAGATTACTGGTTTTGGTGTGATTCTTGGAATGCAATTTTAAAAAGAGCCAAAGGGAACATTTGTACACTCTGTAAAAGAAAACACAATTACTTCGTGTTTAGACATACAAAGAAAAAAAGAGCATCAAAAAGTATTCAAAAATTTACCAAATCCGTAAAAAAATGACTTTAAAAAAAATGTTCCGTTTTTACAAATAAAATCTACGTATATGTAAATGTATTGTATTAGGTATGTTTCCCTGTCACCTCTTTCTATTGGGCATTTAAAAATATGCAAGTCCAAAAGTAGTTTAATTTGCAAAGGACGCCTCATTGGTAGCTTTGAAGTATATTACAAACGTGCTCCAACTGAGCAATAAAATGTCCAGAAAATTATTATGTGTCATCAAGAATTTCCTTAGTCCAGAAAATGCAGCCGGGCAAAAAATTCTCCTAAAAATTTAAAATCATGAATTATCTAAAAATGAGCCAAATACTCTTTGGGATCTGAAGGGTCCTTTACTAAACTATTCACACAGAATATGGCCGTAATTAGTGTTTGTAAACATAAGTTTTGATACACACGGCGAAATATTGCAACAACGCAGGGTAAGGTGTTTCGTGATTTTTAATTTTGGTCCATTCGTAAGCTGACATTCAAACTTGCGCAGGCGCTTAGCACTGACGACAGTCTTTTGTATTTACTTTCCGTGTCTTGCAAAATGCTGATGTTTCAGGATTTATTTCGTTCACCTCTGAATGGCCTCACGTACTCTTGAACTCTCTCTCTCTCTCTCTCTCTCTCTCTCTCTCTCTCTCTCTCTCTCTCTCTTCAAAGTTATTTTCATCTTTTCCTCGCGGTACTTGTTCGCTATCGGTCTCGTGGCCATATGTAGTCTTATGTGAGGCCTCTTGCTGAAAACTCATCAAGCCAAAAGGATAGACAGGCCGTGCTTTCACAGTTTCTACACATATTGAGTGTCGATGATCAAGCCAGATTTTGCCCTTTTGCAGAATACGAGGTTCCCGTCCTCGCTTATCTGTCCATAGGATGTTTGCGTTAACAATTGGCATGTAGAGCATGTGTATAATGCATGAATGATAATAAAGTTTGTTTGAACGAAATCGGTTCAGTGGTTCTCATTTTTCTTTAACACACTAGTATTACTGTATGCTGTCGCGTTAACCCATGTATAAGAGATAACAGCTTCGCGAAGTTTTGAGTTCATGACCTTGAAATAACACTTGTCTTATCANTGTTAACCCATGTATAAGAGATAACAGCTTCGCGAAGTTTTGAGTTCATGACCTTGAAATAACACTTGTCTTATCACTTGTTTACTTCCGCTACGATCGCATTGCGTCTCGTGCATGTAAGACTCTGCGCCTGGCTGTGTCCTTGGTCCGGATCACGAGGGGTGTATGTAACCCGAGTACACGCCACGACGTGACGAGGACGCCAGACGGTCTCGAGTTACCTTGGGTGCTTGGTACTGGCAAAACTGGGACGAGGGGCATGAAAGACCCAACATCGCGCGCTCCCTCAAACCAAGTTATTGAAATAAAGCAGTTGACTTGGTGCTGCTCTCTCAAGAAACCCGACTCTTGGGAGGGACGACCAACGCTGATTTGGCGACGGTCACTACGGGCCTGGCACCCTCTCTCTGGCCTGTGGCCACATTCGAGATGGACTTGGACTCGTCACCACAAATCGGGAGAAGTGGATCCTCCGTAACACCACATTCCCCTGGAGGCCAAGCCCTGCGGGATCCGGTGCTAGGCTCTTCCCTGTTCGCTCGCAGCGACTGCGAGGGTCTCGTCACGTGGTCTATCTCGGCAAGCAGCAAGGCGCTAGCAGCGCTCCAGTGTCACGGCGGGTGAAAAGCGATGGTGGTGGTAATTTTTGTCGTCACGCTGCTGGTCACCGTTGTAAACCCGTTCTTCGGTGTTGGACGCTGCGAAGACGGGCAACTTCACCCTCGTGCCAAGCTGGCCTCACCCAGCCCAGCTTATCACAACTTAGTAAGTCTTCAAAGGTAGGGTGCAGCGTCTCTTTTAGTGCCAAAGTTCAGCCACCACTTCGTTCCCAAACCCTTCCCTGGAGAACTTAGAGGCTTTTCAAACAACTTTGACAAAAACTGCCGTGTTAGTTCAAGTATTTGTCCAAAGAGGTGCAGTCATCCACCTACCTTCTCCCTTCCAACTTTCGTCATTTCATCTCTTGTTTCATCTTGCAAAGGGGGCGTGAAGAATTCTATCCTTGTTTAGTTTTCGGGAAAATCTCGCAGGCGTATAGAACAGGCGTACTATTTTCTTTTTTCTCCTCCCCCCCCCCTTAACGTAATGAGACAGCCGGGCGTCTCAACTGTTAAATCGATATGCATTAACAATCCATGAAATCATTGGTATTTAACAAGCGGAACAGTGGATATCTATGAATCATAAGCGTAGTCCGCTCTTCCTGCGAGCAAAAAGTTCACGTCGTGGTTCGCGCTTTAAAAACGAGGCGAGGACTGTCCTAGTTTTCCACTACGCCTGTTCGACGCAATAGGAAATGCATGTGAACCAGGCATTATACACCGAAAACGATCCCCTACCCCACTCCAATTAGTATGGATTCTTCCCTCCCTCCTTGTCTGGTGGGGTAATGAATGCGCAAATCCTGCCACTCGCCCCTTGCCAGCCTCCCCTCCCCCTCCTTCTAACCCAAGGCTGAATTCATTTGGAACTGTCATCGCCACACTACAGCGCGACGTAAACTTTATGCAGCAGACAAACAACCGTCGGGATTGATAGCCAAGGCGGGGCAGTGTTCGCGCGTGAATCGTCAANTTGGAACTGTCATCGCCACACTACAGCGCGACGTAAACTTTATGCAGCAGACAAACAACCGTCGGGATTGATAGCCAAGGCGGGGCAGTGTTCGCGCGTGAATCGTCAACACGGGACTCCGCCCCCGTCGATGTGAATTGTTACCGACCGCGTAGCGGTGGAACAGTCGTACCAACCTCGTAACAAGTTTACGGTACATGAGCGCAAACAGAGCCATAATTAACGATATATATGGTTCAAAACGCTTCCTGCCGTGAATTAGTATGTGGTTACTTCTTAAGCCGTGTAATTGTACTGCCAAGAGCGGCGCAAGATGAATAAAAGAAGTATGTATGGGGAGAGTGATTCCAATAAAACGTGTAAAATAGCATTGGACTCTCACATTGCCGTAAAAGGAACGAACCCTTTTACAATGAGCATTTCTCCTCGTATTTCTAATTAATGTATTAGCCAGACACACAGGAGATCTGTAACAGCTTCCTTTACTCACAGTACATCGTACGGCGATCCAACAAGTTTATGCTCGCCACCACTCGCAGGGTGTCCAGTGGCCGGGAATACCTGGGGGAAAAAACGGGAATTGTACAGGAATTCCACCGACCGGGAAAATCACGGGAATTGCACGGGATTTTAGTCAGGTGTCCGGGAATTCGTACCGCGTATTTTCAACTTGCGCCTTCCTCCCTCCTCTCCAAATTCCNTTCTAATTAATGTATTAGCCAGACACACAGGAGATCTGTAACAGCTTCCTTTACTCACAGTACATCGTACGGCGATACAACTAGTTTATGCTCGCCACCACTCGCAGGGTGTCCAGTGGCCGGGAATACCTGGGGGAAAAAACGGGAATTGTACAGGAATTCCACCGACCGGGAAAATCACGGGAATTGCACGGGATTTTAGTCAGGTGTCCGGGAATTCGTACCGCGTATTTTCAACTTGCGCCTTCCTCCCTCCTCTCCAAATTCCCTTTTAATGTTTTCGTGAAAGGCGAAGCTTGATGGCAAAGCAGCTTCGCTCGTGAATCTTGTGATTAGTGCATCAACTGATGTTTTCCTGCTGACGTTGGCTGCACGCTGTCGCTTCGCTATCGATAACGCACAGCAAAATACGTGCGTGTGGGTCGGACGAATCGACTCGGCCCAATCTCAACTGTGGCCGCTTTCCGCGAACTGTCGGGCCAGTCGGCATGCAACGGAGTTTCGTAACATATGGTACAGTGACTATTCAAGTGCGTCTTTCTGGTAAGTAATATTTACTATGTGTTTTGTCGGAGTGTGCAGTATAATTTGTTATTAAGCTTTCATTTGAATGGAATGTGTTTCTTCAGCCCTATGTCATAAAAATTAGCTACGTTCGTAATCTCATAACACATGGTAAACAGACGATAATATGTGTGTACAAGGGCTTGCACTACATGATATTCATATAATTAATATTTCTGAAGTATAAAAGCTTATAAAAATTTAGGTAAAACCTCCATATTTCTAAATGCCTGGATCTGAAATCATTGACTTCAAATTACATAATTTATAATTTTAAAAAGTTTTTTATTTGCATCTGGAAATCGGCCTAGTAGTCGTTTTTCCTGCTCGGTTTCAGTTTCCATTTTTTGTAGATGTGTGTGCTTCCACATCACAATGGCACGGCGTATTCGAGAAAAAAATTTCATTTCAACCAGGTTGGAAGGCTGAATTTCCTTGGGTGCAAGTAGTCCAGGATAATCGGCGCTCTGCCCAGTGTGCAGTCTGCAAGACTATATTCTCCATTTAATCTATGGGAAAAGCAGCCATTGTCGGCCACTCAAATGGTAGCAAGCACAAGCAAAAGGCCAGTAGCTCTGAGAGGTCAGCGTCTCATTACACGTGGGCTACTTCGCAGGTTCGTTCCACTGGGAAGTCTCTGCAGCAAGTGCAACTCCTTCAGTGTCTTTGCCAATAGAATCTCCATTATCGAAACCCTCTCCACCAGGCTCTGTGCTGTTTCTAGTGTCCGCGTAGTATCACCAACAAACCCTCCAGTACACTCATCGGTCGTCCGCAGCATAAAATGTTACATTCAGAAAGATGAAGTGACGTGTGCGCAGACTTTGTGGTGCATTCAGACAGCAATGAACCACGACTCTCTGAGAGGAGCTGCTAGTAGTGTGTGTCTGTTCCGTCGAATTTTTCCTGATGACCATATTGCCAATAATATGCATCTTCAGAAAGACAAGATTTCTCATGCGATTGTCTATGGTCTTTCTCCATATTTCCTTGGTATGTTAAAAGCTGAGTTGAAATATTGTGACTTTTTTGTTTTGAGCTTTGATGAGAGCATGGACAAGGTGGCACAGAGACAGCATATGGATTTTTGTGTAAGGTTCTGGGACTCAAAACTTAAGACAGTTAGTGCCAGGTATGTAACATTAGTGTTATTGCATCATACCTCCGCTGAAGATCTCCTCAGAGCTTTGAAAAAGATATTAGAAGACCTTGACCTAATGAATATAATTCAGTTATCAATGGATTCCCTTAATGTAATTTTCAAAGTATTAAGACTGTTAAAGGGAAATATTCTATCAGCTCCAGATTCTTCGCAGTTTCGTGACTTTGGGAGTTGCGTATTGCACACAGTTCATAATGCTTTTTAGGCTGGGTTTAAGAAGACTGGCTGGGAGATAGTGGAATTTTTCAGAGCTCTGTACAATTTGTTTAAGGAGGCTGCAAGTCGAAGAGGTGACTACAAAAAAGCCTCTGGGTCCAATGTGTTTCCTCTTAGGGTGTGCTCTATCCACTGCGTTGAGAATGGGAGGGAGCGTCACAAGTAGAGCTAAGGTAATTTTGCTTCATGTGGAAAAATATGTACAGTCAGTTGAAGGCACTGCTAAGAAGCCATCTTGCAACAGTTTTTCAATAGTATAAAAGGCACTGAAAGATAAACTTCTTTCGGCTAAAATTGATTTTTTTGAGCGAATGACTGATGACATGGAGCCATTTTTAATGGAATTTCAGATGGATGAGCCAATGTCAATATTCCTTTACGACGGTTTGACTGTCATAGTAAAGACTGCAATGTCTAAAATTGTGAAGAAATAAATTATTGAGAGTACTGCACTTCATAAAATAGACGTTCGAAAGGATTATAGTAGCAAATCTTTAATAGCTCTCAAGGATTTTAAAGATGTAGACCTTGTATATGGTACTCGAGCAGCTTTTGGAAAATATGAGGTCTCTGAGAAGGATATCCTATGCTTTCGCAAAGAATGTAGAACTGCCTTGCAATATTTTGTGGCTAAACTAAATGCAGAGGTCTCTTCTGAAATATCCACTGACAAAAGCACTTACATGTTTGAACCCACATTACAAATCTTCCAAGGATGGCACCGAGAAACAACTTGCATTTACTCTAGATATTGTTTTCAATACCAATCTGCTCCCTGATAGCACTGTAGAAAGGGCTGACAGAGATTGAGCGTATTCAAGATCAGAGACTACTCGACTAGGCACTTTCTGGATGGAGCTTATAAATGGGAAAAAAGAATACGAGAACCTTGTCATAGTAGTGAAACTTCTTCTGATTGTATATCATGGTAATGCAAATGTAGAAAGAGAATTTTCTGTAAATAAAGACATTTTGGTGGAAAATTTGAAGGAAGAGTCCCTTTTTGCCCAGCGTCGTATTTTTTACTCTGTCGCCAGTGAAGGTAGACTGGTGAAAATTGAACTACCAAAACAATTACTTCATTCAGTGAGGAATGCCCATTCAAAGTATAGTAAAGCACTTCAAGAGCAACATCAAACTAAAGCAGAAGCTTTGTATCTGACTGAGGCAAAAAGCGTGCCACGCTGAGCTCCGAGATCCAGAGGCAAAGAAGCGCAAGATGCTGGAGGATGCGGAACAGGCTGTGTCAATCATCAAAGCAAGAGAGAGAAGGAGCTGCGGAAATAATTTTATTTATGCTGCAACACGTTGTAGTAACGTCTGTTTTCACAAAGTTTTATAATGTATACTTTTATTGAGTTTGGTGAAATTTGGGTAGCTTTTGAATTTCTAGCATCAAATAGTAATTTTAGAGGTAGTAAGATTTTTGTGGTTAATAGTTAAGCAATTATTTTTAAAAATATTACGTAGGTGACATGTTCTGTTTGCTACTATTGGACTTTATTTTCATGTGGCATATTAAATTCAAGACTGCAGTTAGATAACCTAGAGTGAGTTTAATTTTAGCAATACAAAAATGTAAGATTGTTGTATATGTTTGATTATAATTCTGTTTAAATGCATGTTGATTTTAACAACGTTTGTTTTGCACTAATATTCTTTTATTTTTCTGTGAGCCTCATTAAGAGTGCTTGGAAGCTGCAGATGTGCACGATTTTTCATTACTGTACGGGAATGTACATGGAATCGTATAGGAATTCTGTGAACCAACTTGGCCGGACACCTTGCGCTGGCACGACTTACTAGTGCGTATGTTTTGATTATTTTAGGATAATAGCTCCAAAAACAGAGATAAATTATCTCACAGATTCTTTCCTTATTTCATATTTCTGACGAATTTTCGTTATGTAGGACAACTTGTCGGTAGTCTCCCAAAATTTCTTTGAGTTGCCAACAATCTGTACGAACATACCAGCAGCAATGGAGAGTGAACCATTTATGGCCTGTTAAATTCTGATAAGCTATACATTTTTCTCTGTATAATTCCTGTACTTGGAGTTGCACACATGGCACTACGTATCATGTAAGCAACATTAAACGCGTACTATAATTGGCTCATAGAGCCCGTCCTATTTCTTGTCATCACCTTTTTTTTATGTGTGCGTGCACAGTGAACTGGAAAAGTTACCAAAGGAGTTTCGATACTTAAAATATACACATTAACATTGTATATCTCTAGACAATGCTACACAATAAAAATGGGTTAACGGCCTTAGACACAAAATTACAGTAATGTGGGGCAACATAATTTTTTCACTGCATCTCATCCGCTTATTAATTTTCAACACAAGTATATTCTTCTACATCACGGCAATGAATGTCAAGAAAGTATTATCCTTGTTTCTGCACCGAATGTTGTAAAGGAAAAATTACTTTGTTCACGGGTGAGTAACGCCACTGGAAGGATACAAAAGGCTGGCATACTCCTGTTTGATTGACAGACAATGCCTACAGGCGAGAATAACGTTCTAGAATGTCTCGAAATAACTCCTATTTGAGGAATGTATCGATCTCTAATTAGGTGATTTCAGGGCGTTTGCATGTTTGCAATAACCTGGGAAGTATCCGCGCAGGTATAATTTTAACCCTTTTACCTGCCAGAGAGATTTTTGAAGAGTGTTGTGGATAACAGTGACCAGCGAGTTTTATTGGTGTTTATACGAGCCACTGCTGTTATTTTTGGTGCGGAGATTGCAACGTGTGTGCCCGAGACGAATATAGGGAATGGTCGGGGTGCTCCGGTACGAGTGCTGCTGTGTATAGTATACTTAGCGATGGACTGGAGGAGGGAGTAGTTTACGAGAAACTTGTATAATGGAGTACTATGATATGAAGTATAGGACTGTATTTTGTGATAGGACTGGTTGCAGTCTTTCACTGGTTAGCGTGATACGATATTTTTGTATTATTGTGAATAAAAAGGGAAAATGAAATAAGCTCTTTAATTTAAACATGACCTTCATGCCTTCATTAACCTGGCGAAGTCCAGATAATTGCAAAAAATACACTGAAGAGCCAAAAAAACTGGTACAACTGCCTAATATCGTGCAGGGCCCCCCAGAGAACGCAGAAGTGCCGCAAGATGACGTGGCATGGACTCGACTAATGTCTGAAAGTATGCAGGAGGCAATTCACA
>NQII01000925.1:233220-312096 GCA_002778355.1 Clitarchus hookeri | reverse complement strand
CGAGCACGCAGAAGTGCCGCAAGATGACGTGGCATGGACTCGACTAATGTCTGAAAGTATGCAGGAGGCAATTCACATCATGAACCCTGCACGGCAGTTCACAAATCCAATCTGCGCCAATTTGAGAAAGGGTTGCACGTCTGTCACGTTTAATGATTCTCGTCAGTCGTCGTTTGTCCCGTTTATTCACGATATTTTTCTGGCCGCAGCGATGTCGAAGATGTGATGTTTCACCGGATTCCCGATATTCACGGTACACTCGTGAAATGGCCGTACTCGAACATCCAAATGTTATCGCCACCTCGGAGATGCTATGTCCCATCTCTCGTGCGCCGACTATAACACCACGTTCAAACTCACTTAAATCTTGATAACCTGCCATTGTAGCAGCAGTAACAGATCTAACTGCCGAACGCATCGCGTTACTCTGATTGGTTCCATACCTCTTTTGTTTGCATACGCACGCCTATACCAGTTTTTTTTTTTTTTTACTCTTCAGTGTAAGTACTTAAAATAATAAATTTAAAAAAAAATGTTCAACGCGTGGATCTGGCTGTATTCGAAACGGTAGACGTAAAAATTTGAGACTGTATGGTTCATATCTTGTATAGTTGCTTGTGACGTCAATAACCAAGCAAGGAGGGTCGGGTCGTGAGGTGGCATGTTTGACTCTCATTTATAGGCTGCAATTCTCCCTCGGAGCAATTGGCGTGAGGTCGCTTTTTTCCCCCCAGCTGGATTTGTTATCTCAGTTTCATTTACATTGCGCTTCGCTACTTCCTCATACTAGGCTAGCCACTGGCGCAGTCGGTTGCGTGACGGCTTACGGCGCGAGGGGTTCGAGTCCCGCGTAAGGCACGGGTGAGGATTTGAGTGCGTCGGTTTGAGTCGTCGTGGGGTGAGATATGTGACCTTAAATTTGCAATATTTGTCAAGATGTCGCAGTGAGTGAAGGGGTGCAGGGAGGGGGAGAGAATTAGCTCATTGATAAGGCGCTGAACTTGCATTCGAAAGCACCCGGGTTTGTTTCCCGGTCCGGCATCATTGATCTCGGTTTTATATGATTTTTCAAATTTGTTCCGGGCCAATAGGTTTGGGCTCGCCTCCCACCAAGGCGAACTCGGTTCGATTCCCGGTAGGGTCGCTTCCGGATTTTTGCACTTGGGGAAAAACATTTAGACTGACTACATCCTAAGTTGATGCTCTTAATCTTACCACAGTAACGCATTTGGTTGCATGCCAGCTCAGCTGGCGTTATGGGGCTTTCTGAGTTAGAATCCCGGGTAAGGCACGTGAGTATTTGTCGTTGTCACAATAGTATTGCATTTTTTATTGTTCCATCTCTAATGATGTCGCTGTCTACGAGATCGCAATGCGCACCCACCATCTAACCTTTCCAAAATTTCATTAAAATTATTTTCTTCAGTACAGAAGAAAGTACGCCCATTAATTATATAAATCCTCTTTGTTTTTATCTATGCTCCCTTGAGACTTGACGTGTAATTTTTTATCCTGTTGTTTTGTATATATATAAATATTATAAAACAAAGTTGCTTATCCGCGTCTGGCTGTGTAATTGCTTAGTGCTTCTAAACTATTTTATGGATATTGATGCGGTTTTGAACGTAATTTAGATAATTTCTTGAGGAAGGTTTTGATCTATAATTCATTTATATTTAATGCATGGATAGAAGAGAAACGTTAAACCGTTTGTAAACATGTCGTAAAAAAACCGCTTTTTGGGCGCTTACTGGCTTGCACTGACTAAACCATAAGAGATACATCAAATTAATGTACTGCAGAATTGTAGCTCTCAAAAAGTTCTGCAGAGAAGACCGCGATATCATATGTTTATCTCTTAAGGGTGACCCACAGTAAGCATTTTTGTCTTCCAAAGTATCGCTGTAAAAACTAAATTGTTACCGGGCGAAGCCAGGTCGGTTCACTAGTGTAGGATGATTCTGTACTTTGTAAAAGTTCTTCTTTGTTTATTTTCTATCTACGGTAGGTGGCGAATTAAATATATATAATTCACCACCTACCGTAGATAGAATATAAACAAAGAAGAGATATTACAAAGTATATAATCATCCTAAATCATCTTTTTCCTACGGATTTGACAAGCCACCTGGTTGTGGGAGACATTATCATCATTATGAAGAGTCACCATCCGACACGAACAAGACTGTATTGCGGTAGAGTTCAACAATAACTTAGATAACCACCTCATTGTAAAACGATCTGCAATAAACTCGGCGTAATTAACACCTGCCATTTCTTAAATATTAAATAATCTAAATGTTAAATGGTTAGTGCAAACTTTGTTTGAGACAAATTCGTGCCCAAAAATCAATTTTTGTATAACCTTAAAGACAATTACACTGTACACGGTTTACATAACTAACATTGGTACCCGGTACCTTGTGTATTTATATCCAGGCTGCCCAGACGTATATTGATTTTAGGGAATTCTAAAGGTTCAGTACAAACATTTTAAACCTACCAAATGTACAAAAAAAAATTTATATGAAGAAACATAAGTGGCTTGTTGCAGGTCTAATGGGAAAGTTTCATGTGGAGTGCTTTCGTGGCAGTGAGAAACTGCTGCGTTATACCAAGACATTAAACTAGTCCCGTAACACACGACAAGAAACTTGCGTATCATTATGTAAATCAGTTAATTTCCGTTGCTTCAGAATCGGAAGTGTCTGCTTACGGTTGGCAATGAGTATTACAGTCGCACCGTCAATTCGGCCCCAACTTTCATCAAACACTTCCTTCCAGCGCGTATATTTTGACGGTACGCGCCGTAAGTCAAACACTTAAAAACCCCAGAAGTATACATGCTGCTGCACATTCAATAAAACGATTATCTGATAAACAATTCAACTTAAACCCACTGTAGTCGTGCTCGGGATTACTAACGATTCTTTCCCATAAAATAAAATATATTTTACCACCGTGTGATAGACCAATGACTTAGGAAGAAATGGGATTTTTTTATTTTTTTTTTTGCTGCAATGCCCCCTACGTTTTCAAAATAATTATTAGCAGAACTGTTAGGTTACCACGATGCATTAATTCGTCTGTTTCTCCGGCTGGCACGATAGTAAATAAAATGTTATTTGGTGCATCGTGACATTGTTGCTTTGAAACTGGATCAGAAAAAGTTTACTAAAATTTCATACCACGTCCTTCATTTGAACTGTGTGTCAACCGCGAGACAAGGCAGTTCCAGTTGCAAAATTCCGCTCGATGCCGGAACTCAGAAATGGTTTTCTGCACAAATAGCGAATGTCATTTATTCGAAAATTTATTTGAGAGAACAGGTATTTCGGAGAAGAATAATTTGGCGAAAGAGGACTTCGGCACAAATTTTCTCTTCTTGTTGAAATCCACCTATCTCGTAGTTTGGCAGAACATTTTGCAAATAAAATTCGTGTGGCATAGTAAGAATTTTGCTGAAAAGTTATTGAACGTAACAGGCATATTGTAAAACATCCATATGGCCAACATTCGTTTGGTATAAATGTTTATTACGTGCGAAATCCCCCTTGCTCGAGCTTCTGGAATTTGGCAGAAAAGTCAGAGCAGTGTGTTCCTGAAATTCGATTGCGCCGCACATGTTAAACAGATGAAGAGGAAAACTTTTGTTGACAAAAAAATTGGAAACTAGTTTGCCAATTTATTGTAATTTAAAAAATGTGTTGAAGTGAACATTGTGATGTGAAAATGTAAAGCTACTGCTACTCTATTCAATCCTATTAGTGGGAGTTTGTAAATGTTATTATCACCCAACAGTCTAAAACGAATAGTTTGCCACAAGTAATTTGATAATCCATAACCCAATAACAAACATATAACATGAATACTGATTCATTTATGTTATACTCGTGTCTAGTGGAATGTACTAAATGTAACTTAACCTAACATAATGTGACATAAAAATTNTGTTATACTCGTGTCTAGTGGAATGTACTAAATGTAACTTAACCTAACATAATGTAACATAAAACTATAAAAAAACCAATCATGATTTTAAAAAAATCCTTAAACAACCCTTATACTGACCGCTAAACTATATGCTGTAATGGGAAGATGGTAGTTCTGTAACAATTAGCGTCGGAGCAAACTACACGAATTAATAATATCCTTTTCAGAATATAAAAAATTGCGTTTCGGCTGTGGCAACAGCCGCTAAAAAAAACGAAGCCAAACTTGAGTGTATAAATCTTTGTGGTGTCTAGGATTGTTCCAAAACTAAAGCGAAATCCGTAGGTGTGAACTATTTATATGTGTACACATGGCTCACATTATTTCTCCCCTCCTGTAAGTTTAACACCCTCTTCAGTATCTTGCTCCATCGGGACCCGGTGAAGTTAAATCAGGCGGTTGCAGTGCATCCCCCATTGAGGAAAAATTATTCCCTACACAAACAATTTAAAATTTATAAAATTCAAGCAGAGACTCGGGGCAGAGGACTGAGTGCCTATTAAAGGGAGCCTTTTCCCATATAATCCAGCATATCAAACACAATCTCCTGATACAATACGTTGAAGATGAAAAATGCAGTATTCTGAAGAATATTGAACCCATTAAATAAGAACCACAATTTCCCACCGTGGGTAACCAATATTTCCCTTCCACGTGAAGAAAATGTATAATTCCACTGTTACTGAAATATTAAGCAGCACTTTCGCCCCTACGGAAATTCCGAAAGAGTGAGATTTGCCGTGAGAGATATTCCGTATCTAGTTAGTTATGCGAACAGGTGAAATCCAGGACGTTTCAGACAACATCAATCTCTGGAGGATTGTTAAATTAGTAAGGGGATACGTATTATTCATTCGTGAGTGATGGAGTCCAGACACGCTAGAGACGGCACGGTCCTGCTGCGAATATGTCCACTCGAAAGAAAAACCCGAAAAAATAGTTTTGTCTTCTTTATGTCCTCGGGTTGCTTTAAATGTCTGTAGTTTCAATTGCCCCTTTTTATTTGCAATATCAACTATTATAGTTCGTAGGCCGATCTCAAACTAAACGTAAGGGGCATGTCTCGTAATAATCGTCTATGAATTGTGTCTCCGAAGTTTAACTCCCAAAACCGGATATAACCCGGCAGTATTGAGGTCATAGAAGATGCCAGCGTTATTCTCTAAAAATTTAGCATGTAACCTCATTTTAAGTTGTATTAAATAGACTGAAAAATCACAACAATAGAGAAAAAATCACTTTTCAAAAACGAATAGATGGAGTTGTAGATATTTTTAATAAATTAATTTTTTTCATACAAATCCCAAAATAGACCACTTAAAAAAGTTTTGCAACACCAGGAATTCCGAGTTACTAAATTGATAATAGTACAAGAGAGGCTATGGGGTGAAATTCACACTGTCTGTACAAAATACCACGGCAGACTTGACAAATGTATTTTTGTAATGTGCAGGCTTTCCCAGCAGACATTCTGCATGTGCAACCAGTTACGTTTATACACATTTCAAAATAAACGTCCATACTTGGATGTGTATGGATAGCGATGTAGGGCTACGTATATTGTCTGTAATCTGTGTATTGTCTATCATGTATGTTTATAATGTATGTATATAAATTTGACCTTCTCTATTCTCTATATAACAAGTATTGGGATCAAACAGAGTGAAAAAAAAAAAACGTCAAGAAGAAAATTTTTTGTAAATTTGTTATCTGGTTTCTCTGTATTTTTTTATTTTTAATTTTGTGACAAAATTTTTTATTTAAATATTTAGAGTTAAGCTCTTTCCGGGGCTGAACCAAGTATCGGGATATCAAAGAAATTGCAATATGCCACTTTTGTTAATTCTATATTCACTTTAGCTGAACCCAAACTTTGTGTTGAAATACCTCTTTGAAATTTGTACGAATCAAGATTGTTACGTAAAATTTTCATAGTTACGTAAAAAAATTAATTTACGAACTTATTTTTTTCAAACAGTTTGCTATTACTATGTTATCATCGATATTATGTCACCAAACCATTAAGTAACCTCGAAATAAAAAAAAAGCTGATCATGAACAGTCTTGAAGCTGATCGCTTAAACATCAGGGTACTTAAGTTCGGTATCACAACGACATTGTGTTTAAATATCTGTCTAATATGTTATTGATATTTTTTCATGAGTTATAAACTTTGATAATTTTTTGCGGCAATTTCTTTCAATTCGTGCAACCATTATTCGATAAGAAATAATAATTTCAAAGTATTTTAGTTATTTATCCACTTAGATTCAATTAAACAGATTCCCTATACATTACTCAATATATTAAACGCGCTGAATATAAAAGTTATCTTGTTATAGCCTAGGACCGTTACTCATTTAGGAAGCGGGTAACACCAACGCCACTAAGAGGGAAATGCAGTTATTTGTTATTAACAAGAACACAAGTGTGCCACGTTGCATGTACTATCTGACCGCAGATGTGACGCGAGTTACGTAAATTAATCACCCCAGTGAAGTGAAATATTGTTTTTTTTTGTGTCTTATCAATATTTACATGTGTGCGATTTCATTATTGCGCTATTTATTGCCCCACACATCAACCTTGATATATCCAAATACGTAAAAATTTTAACGCTTACGTGTCTATTCGTCTCTTTTCCATAATAAAAAGCAACAAAACGGCACTGTCACGAAAAAAAAAATGTATATAAAAATTTATATTGCACTCTATCTGTTTGGAATAAAAATATACGCAAGACTTCAAAAAATTTGAATTCATTATATCGACAAACTATACCTAATTAATTATGAATGGTATAAAGTAATTATTTTCTGAAACTAATGACAAATAAATGTAAAATATTAGAAATTTTCGTAACATTCTTTGCAAGTAAAATTGAAGGTTCAATTAAGTTTTACAAAATTAATGCACTCGGACCTTTGTAAATCAGATTTATATTCGTTTTAATGGTACTAAAATATCTGACGTTCAGACCAAGGTTCTTAAATCCATTTGAAAATACATATAGAGTGGAATAAAATAATATATTNGTGATGGAGTCCAGACACGCTAGAGACGGCACGGTCCTGCTGCGAATATGTCCACTCGAAAGAAAAACCCGAAAAATAGTTTTGTCTTCTTTATGTCCTCGGGTTGCTTTAAATGTCTGTAGTTTCAATTGCCCCTTTTTATTTGCAATATCAACTATTATAGTTCGTAGGCCGATCTCAAACTAAACGTAAGGGGCATGTCTCGTAATAATCGTCTATGAATTGTGTCTCCGAAGTTTAACTCCCAAAACCGGATATAACCCGGCAGTATTGAGGTCATAGAAGATGCCAGCGTTATTCTCTAAAAATTTAGCATGTAACCTCATTTTAAGTTGTATTAAATAGACTGAAAAATCACAACAATAGAGAAAAAATCACTTTTCAAAAACGAATAGATGGAGTTGTAGATATTTTTAATAAATTAATTTTTTTCATACAAATCCCAAAATAGACCACTTAAAAAAGTTTTGCAACACCAGGAATTCCGAGTTACTAAATTGATAATAGTACAAGAGAGGCTATGGGGTGAAATTCACACTGTCTGTACAAAATACCACGGCAGACTTGACAAATGTATTTTTGTAATGTGCAGGCTTTCCCAGCAGACATTCTGCATGTGCAACCAGTTACGTTTATCTACATTACAAAATAAACGTCCATATTTGGATGTGTATGGATAAGGATGTAGGGCTACGTATATTGTCTGTAATCTGTGTATTGTATATCATGTATGTGTATTGTGTATAATGTATGTATATAAATTTAACCGGCTCTATTCTCTATATCACAAGTATCGGGATCTAACAGAGTGAAGAAAAAAAGAACGTCAAGAAAAAAATTTTTTGTAAATTTGTTATCTGGTTTTTCTGTATTTTTTTATTTTAAATTTTGTGACAAAATTTTAAATTTTAATATTTAGAGTTAAGCTCTTTCCGGGGCTGAAACAAGTATCGGGATATCAAAAAAATTGCAATATGCCACTTTTTTAAATTATATATTCACTTTAGCTGAACCCAAACTTTGTGTTGAAATAACTCTTTGAAATTTGTACGAATCAAGATTGTTACGTAAAATTTTCATAGTTACGTANCAAGATTGTTACGTAAAATTTTCATAGTTACGTAAAAAAAATTAATTTACGAACTTATTTTTTTCAAACAGTTTGCTATTACTATGTTATCATCGATATTATGTCACCAAACCATAAAGTAACCTCGAAATAAAAAAAAAGTTGATCATGAACAGTCTTGAAGCTGATCGCTTAAACATCGGGGTACTTAAGTTCGGTATCACAACGACATTGTGTTTAAATATCTGTCTAATATGTTATCGATATTTTTTCATGAGTTATAAACTTTGATAATTTTTGCAGCAATTTCTTTCAATTCGTGCAACCATTATTCGATAAGAAATAATAATTTCGAAGTATTTTAGTTATTTATCCACTTAGATTCAATTAAACAGATTCCCTATACATTACTCAATATATTAAACGCGCTGAATATAAAAGTTATCTTGTTATAGCCTAGAACCGTTACTCATTTAGGAATCGGGTAACACCAACGCCACTAAGAGGGAAATGCAGTTATTTGTTATTAACTAGAACACAAGTGTGCCACGTTGCATGTATTATCTGACCGCAGATGTGACGCGTGTTACGTAAATTAATCACCCCAGTGAAGTGAAATATTGTTTTTTTTTGTGTCTTATCAATATTTACATGTGCGCGATTGCATTATTGCGCTATTTATTGCCCCACACATCAACCTTGCTATATCCAAATACGTAAAAAAAGTCAACGCTTACGTGTCTATTCGTCTCTTTTCCATAATAAAAAGCAACAAAACGGCACTGTCGCGAAAAAAATGTATATAAAAATGTATATTGCACTCTATCTGTTTGGAATAAAAATATACGCAAGACTTCAAAAAATTTGAATTCATTAAATCGACAAACTATACGTAATTCATTATGAATGGTATAAAGTAATTATTTTCTGAAACTAATAACAAATAAATGTAAAATATTAGACATATTCGTAACATTCTTTGCAAGTAAAATTGAAGGTTCAATTAAGTTTTACAAAATTAATGCACTCGGAAGTTTGTAAATCAGATTTATATTCGTTTTAATGGTACAAAAATATCTGACGTTCAGACCAAGGTTCTTAAATCCATTTGAAAATACATATAGAGTGGAATAAAATAATATATTTTAACGTACTAACCCGTAGAATCTTGCTCCAGTTCCTGCTTAATATGTGCTAGTTCTTAACAAAGTTAAAATGTTGAATGTTCATTAAATATTAATAAAATAGAGGAGCTAGTTGAGTATAGGATCTGAATATTTACTAGCAAAAACATCCATTTAACCGTGAGAAAAATAAAACAAATTGCACTGTCGTTTCGTACTCACTTCGTATATGAGCTTCTATGCTAACCCAGTTAGCATTCAGACTCCTAGTTCAGAAACACATCTTTCAATTTAAAAGTTTCTAACTAAATTCGAGCACGAAAAATTTTAATTAAACGACCAATAATGAAATATATTTCGTGTTCAACAGATTGTCACAGTATTCTGCCACGGGTAAAGAAGAATACTATGCAAGAAAGACCGGCATATTTCAGATAATTTTACTACGCCAGCAGGATCTGTATTTTCTGACATTGGAAAAAAAGCTTGCAGGACGGAAACGGCGAATCAAATAATGCGTAAATTAAATACTCTGCATGAGTACTGCTGCAGTACCAAGTTTCGCAATAGTTGATAAAATGGTTCGTCACAACTCCGATACTAGTGATACTGCCCTGCGTGGAACGTAAAGATAGAGATATCAGGTACATCGGACCTGTGATGCGCCTGGGTGGGGAAGGTAACCGTGACGATGTGGGGTGACACTAAATGCGCAAGGCCGAACAGGTTTAGGGCTGTCGCATGCTGTACAGAGTAATTCAAAAGTCAACACACATAGGGGTATACAAAAAGGGGCACTAATGATGAAGAGCCTGGTCACCAGCTGCACCTCGACCAATCCAGCGGTGCGGCAACGTCTCGTTCAGGTATTCGCGAACAGCTAGGTACCAATGGGGTGGCGCACCATGAAGGAAACATCAGACCGTTCCCTTCACATTGACGTGTCGAATGCGAGCTCGCTGCCTCCTCACCACCTCAAACCGAGAGTTACGAATGAAATCCGAACCGTAACACCAGGCATGCTGACAAAAGTGTGGAACGAGTTTTATTATCGCGTAGATGTCGTTCGGGCCTCTCACGGTGGTCACATTGAACATTTATGAATGTATGGCAAAACAACTTCATGGTTCCACGGTTCATTTGATTGGGTAATCACGGTTTTAGGTTGTTTGTTTTTGATATTATAGACCTTCAAAGTTGGGGTATTCTTTTATACTCAACCTGTATTATTTTTATGGTGTCTTTGGTGGCACAAATAATAATATGTAACAAACCTATGTACGGAGACTTTTTAATCATCCTGTATATCTTCGGGATGGGTCGACGCAGTGAGTGACGACACAGCTCTGATACTGTCCTGGGCAGAGAGTAGAGATGAGGATTGCACCCATGTTGGACCAGTGGTGTACCCGAGATCAGTGGGTACACAGGTGCATAGCTGAATAATCTTGAGACAGATGTCTGTTCAACTGTGTCGTATCATATGGATTTGTCTGCGCCAGTTTGGTAAAACTCAATCACTTGCAGAATCACGTAACATGTGATTTTGTCCCCGTTGTCTAACAGGTCTGTTATTGACGCTGAATCCTTAGAGCATGTTTAATAAAGAGTGAACCAAATGGAAAAGAAACTTAATTGTACACAATACGTATTGGAAGTCTACTTTCTTCTAAATGAGCTCGCAATATTTCCCGGTGTGTACTGATTTTCTTTTTAATATGAAAAACTGGAACACTGCAGATACAGAAGTCGTCGAATTTGTCTTGTATTAATTAATTTAAAAGGAACTTCTCTTTGGCACTATATTTCCTCGTGGTTTCTATATAATCCACTGGTTTTCCAAGTATCCTTTCAGCATTATTGTTCATCGCTACAAAAAGTTCTTCACATTGTTTTATATGCGCAATGACGCTGAATACTTATATAAATAATAGGACCGTCAATGGATGCTCGCTCAGAAACTTTTCTCATTCCGTAAAGAGTAAACAAGAGTTATTAAAACCCGAGGTTCAAAATTAATTCCCTACCCATAACATAGAAAAAAAAGAGAAATGGTTAACAAACAAGAATAACAATTTGGTATTAATTTTCCCGAGTTCATTCTCGTATTTCGGTATAACATTTCTAAGGCGCTGCTGTAGTAAGTTTTATCCTCGTTAACCTGTGTAAGAGATAACATCAGAAACATTATCACGAATGTTCTACAGTGGCAAGTACAGGAAGTGCACGTCCTTGAAAAATTGTGATTTTTTAAATTACTTTATTTTAAATTAATTAGTTGCGAGTTGTGATGGAACAGCGAATTCCTGAATATAAAGGTGATTTCTTTGATTGAATTCTAACTTTTGAGATAGTTTTGTAAGTAAAAACATTCCCTTCCATTAATAAAATAAAATAACCCACTCCCCCACCCCTCCAAAGCCTAGATGACCAGGAGGCAAAAAAACCATTACTTCAACATTTCTAGCTGTTATTCAAGAGAGCCGTTTGCTTGAATGTTACTCTTAGCAAACGTTTTGCATTTTCAAACCTGATTACTTAAATTCGTCGAAACAACACTGACCTCACCCAAAATAATTCTATATTTTGAATGATAATATCGTGGCACAACATTGCACTTTTATTTTGATAGTATATTGTCATATTGTCTACCATAATTAGCAAATAACAGATATGCTATAAAATAAACACTAATTATAGTTTTTTGTTTAATCTCAGANCAAAATAATTCTATATTTTGAATGATAATATCGTGGCACAACATTGCACTTTTATTTTGATAGTATATTGTCATATTATCTACCGTAATTAGCAAATAATATATATGCTATCAAATAAACACTAATTATAGTTTTTTGTTTAATCTCAGGTATTCTTTAATTTTTGGAACATAATTATTTGAAAAACTCAATTTCCCAGAAATCGTATCCCTCGTAATAATCGCCGTAGGTCATATGACGTATTTCGTATAATTTTCTCTTTTTGCATAAGGAAACCTTAAATAGCTATTTAATCTGGAGTTCAGGAAAATCCTATATAATATCCAGACTGTTTAANGATATTCTTTAATTTTTGGAACATAATTATTTGAAAAACTCAATTTCCCAGAAATCGTATTCCTCGTAATAATCGCCGTAGGTCATATGACGTGTTTCGTATAATTTTCTCTTTTTGCATAAGAAAACCTTAAACAGCTATTTAATCTGGAGTTCAGAAAAATCCTATATAATATCCAGACTGTTTAGTACGGCAAGGGCAAGAAAAATAAGAGAAGAGAACTGTGTTTGCCAAAGCCGCACACCCTTCCGGAACGACATCTCTGTCGGTCAAGATAGTATGAGAAACGGATGGAGCGAGGTCATATGGGTATGGAAGAACGGTGGTATCTTAATAAATAGACCCGGAGAAAGTCCTAACTCCAAGTTGTGCCTATCGTGTACTCTACTTCAAAGCCGTGCCTAAGTTCCCTTCTCGTCATAACCCAGGATCGAAAGAGTGACTTCAGAATTATAATACTAGTGGCGCGTTACTCTGCCAAACGGTGAGGCTGTAAAGTAACCACAAGTAATTTCTTTGAACATGCTGTACAGCTTAGTTGTAACCCAATACATATTTTAGGGGTTTTTTTTTGTTCGCAGTAAGCAAGGTTATAGACACTCACGTCCGTGTTAGAAACATGTTTCAGTTGTATTTCACAATGTCCGTTTATCCCGTTATGCTGTCTTTCCCATTTTATTTTCTCATTTCCGCAAAAAGTCTAATCGTTGAGACAGCTTATACAAACTAAACTAAATATACTCCCAACATGGCTCCGAAATCCTTGGCTTAGGCTATCTGAGAGTTGTCCCGTCGGCATTGTGTTTCCAAGGTAACGCCTTAATTCTTAGCGTCCTTCACAACGGACGTTGCATATTAAGTGTATGGTTTACAGTATTAATTGGTGGAGAGCCAACAGGAATATGAAGACTGCAATATCCAGGGTAGAAACAGAAAGGAGACATAAAATTTTTAATTGTGAAGATAGTGAAAGTCTGTGAATTACTTTTAAACACTTAAAATATTACTGTCAAAAATTGACCTCTGATATTAATTTGTCTTGGTGAGTTACTCTAAAACAGCTTGAAGCCTGGGTGACATAATGAAACACCGCGTCCGCTCAGAGAGTTTAATGGCCCTGTTTAGAGGGGGGGTCCAAGGGAAATATATACATTTCAAAGTAAAATTTTAAAATCATTTGTCCGATTCCTTCTTCGCCAATCGTTAAATGGCTTGACCGCTTCCAGGTAAGTAGCTGTACTTTTGTTCCCGCCTAACTAGGGTGAATCTAAAGTTACCACACAAAGGGGTTAACAAAAATGTGCCATTCATAGCACACGAGGAAAGTGCATGTCAGGGTGCGATTACAAAACATGATCAATATGCCCCCCGTTGTTGCGAACGCACATGTCAATGCGTTGTACCCATTCGAATTGCATGTCATGCAATGTTTTAACAGGAATCTGGTCACAAGCATCACAAATACGGCGTTGCAAATGTCTCGTTATCTAAAACACAGGGATAATATATATTACTTGAATGGTGACTTTGATGACACAAATAATACTTTGAAACATTCTTATGTATGGCTACTTTTGATTCGCCCATTACTAAGTTATATATCGGACGTCTAGTGATCGAACTTTAATGTGCAGTTGGTACGTGTGAAAAATAACAAACAATTTAGTAATGTGATGAGATTGCATATAAAAGAGCTCTTCTAAAACTTACAATTTTTAATGTCTCTGTCTTTCACTTTTTTTAACAATGAAACAAAACTATAGTTTCTCAGACTTTAGCGACGTTACCGGTCGGTTCAGTATCCAAGTCATGGTGTCAGATCTCCACGTGTTTCTGAATAACTCATTCGGTTTGATTGTCGTAAAAGTGTTAATCGTAATCTGAGACACGAAGTCATTATAAATGACATCCGTATCCTAGGCTGGAGTATGTCACCACAAAACTGTTATTTATATTTCAGCGAAGGTGCCATGTCACGCCCTTCATTTGCTGCAACTGACTAATGTAGATTTATGTGTGTGATGCATTTATTTTTTTTTTGTTGAACCGTAGTAACAATTTTGTTTCCAGATCCACTTGGTTGGTAACTTTTTCTGATAGGTTTCGACCAATATTGTTGTGACTAGCAGAAATTTAATATTAAGTTATGAATCAAATATAGGAAAATGCCCTTCATTTCTAGCTATGGACCGGTATATGAGGAATCTGGTAGTAGGATTTGGGTCAGATTTTCTAGCCTGTTCCGTGTTCGTAACATTAAGCGATAATGCTCTGATCTTGCCGTCATACTACTAACCATCATCACGGGAGTAATGTTATTTAACGAAGTTCAGTCAGGGCTGTGTGACGACTAAACACATTCCCTTTAAATCACTATTGGGAGGAATTAGCACATCATAATCCGCAAATTTTGGTGAGGTTACAAAAATGTCTTGCTCGTTGCATCGTACCCACAATACAAATAATAGCTGAAAACAGAATAAAAATGTAAATCACGAATTTCTCTTGTGTAATGTAGTGCAATTTTGTATGGATTCCCTGTGCTGTCCTGAAGATATGTAACAATGTACAGTTATTGCAATTTATAGAAAACCATATCCTTAGGTCGCATAACTGTAGTTACATGCTAACAGGAAAATTTGACAGCTAATTATTGCTCATTAAAAACATAAAACTGGACATTTAAAAATTATATATTACGAATATAATTATTGATTTAATTAAATTTCCAGCAGCGTAACAATTAGTTTGTAGGAATAATACTTCTTAAATGTCCTGTGTCCTCTGTTCCGAACAGATAAAAAAGGAAATTCGAAGACGGACTCACGTTTTATCATCATTAACTTTCACATTTATCACCGTTATGTTCATATATTTATGCGCGTGTACGTAAAGATCTCTTGATTTTGCCGGCTTCGTTATTAACTATATTAATACGTGTGTATTTGTATATATACATATATAAGGTAGTTAAAATTATATTTAATGTATTATTGTTCTGTTATCAGTATCGGTATTAGAAAACACCTCGCATTAATTTTCCGTTGTGGAATAATTGAAACTAGAATAAAACAAAACAAAACTTGACCAGTTTACCTGTCCGTCAAATTTATGTATGTAATCCTCGAAGAACTGTATTTTTGTATTCCAGTTCACATTTAATCATTTTTCTAGGAGAAACTAAATTACTACAATAATTCAACAGCCTCTTGGTGGGCTGGAAGACATTCCAGCCTGTACGAGTGTGATTCCCGTTTCATTCCAAAGAACACATGCAACATCTTAAAATGGAAGTAATATTTTTTTTTTCATACATTTAATTTCTGTATGGACTATTTTACCCTCATTCCACTATATGTGTCACATACTTTTTCTTGCATCGTCTATAACGCTATACGAGTATTTTAATTGTATACTTCATGCATCTACTTCGCGTTATAGTTACAAATAGTGTTTTACATGGCCGGATAGCAGCACTCGTATACGAATGGTTGTGTTACGTGACCATAAAACGCCTCACTGTTAATCCTTGTATTGTTCCAACGTTTTTGGCATTAATTTCTTCGCCTTCTTACTTCGTAGTTAGTGTTTGTGATTAATCGTTTTATTGTTGTTATCTCATTTTGTATGTTTGCGTGTTAAACATTGATTTCATTCTATGTGAGTTTTTTCTGTGAATATATGAATATGAATATACTGTATCAGATGTCAGTTGACTACAGTAATTTATTACATTTTCTCATGTCTTCTTCTGGTTTTCTATGATGACGTAGCTCTGTAACAACGCACGTTCACGATTTTTCATTTTTGAAAAGTTTAATTTTTTTTACTGAAAATATTAATTTTTTCGGCACCCGTCAATTTTTTTTTACCGGAGTTCACCATGCCAATTTTTTTTTTGTGGTGAACATTGTACTATTTATTTGTCACCATTTAACTGAGGTCGCCACGCATGTTTTGGCAGAATGAATTCTGTACGAAATATTTTATTCGGTGTTCCTTTGACCCAATTTCATCAGCTGTGATTAATTTAAGAGATGTTTAATAAGTAAATACATTATTATAGATAATAAAAAAAAGAAAATGTAAACAATCAATCCACGTCACTATTGAAATATGTGATTTTGACTGTTCTGTAGACTAGTTATGAATCGCTGTTGAAGACACACGCGAAAGACGAAAGTTCAGAAAACATTTGCATCCAGGACACGTTCAACAGCGCCCGAATCCCATATTTCAGATACGTTGATCCAGGGCAGATTCGTGATTTGAAATTCATTCGCTGCGCTCACAAATCTAAGGCGGTGTATTATTCACTGTAACAAACGAGTCTCGCCTGAAAAACTCGTTACATCGCAACAGTAATCGTGTTTTTCCTGGAAGTAACACACCAGTGAAAATGATATTTTTCATGAGCATTTGGAATGCAGAAAAAAAACACGAAAGTGGAAAAAAGTAATTTCAATTACGGTACGAGATGTATGGCCGGCTCTAAAGAATTGTGTGTTGAAATTTACGGCGCGCTGAAAAACAGCATTAGTAAGCTACGGAAAATTTATTCATCCCCAAAATACCTTTGGTTCCAGAATACATTTCAAACTCAAAGCCGAAAGAACGACCACCAGGCAGATCCACGCCATGTACAGTGACATCTAATGGGGCTGATGGCTCTACTACATAAAAATGCCGTCCATAACGACTATGTTTTGTCATGTTTTTTTTATTTCCGTATGTATGTAACAGCGTGATATTGTTCCAGTACGACTGTCCGAGATTGAGGAGTTGGCTGGAAGAAAGGCTTTAGGAAACTAAGGTGTTTCTTCTATCAAACAGTTTATCATATTATTTATTGCCCATGGATATCGCACACAAAATCTGGTATCGACCACTCGATTCTTCAGCAAGTAAATAATTTTGTATCGATCAACGTTTGTACTAAGAGTATTACTTGATAGATGTTGTATCGTGGCCTTTGTTTATTTTAAATAGTAGTTATGCCTTCAGTGTGAGCACTTATTGTTCACGTGTACCGTCGTCATTTAAGACAAAATCGTATGATTAACGTTTTCGTTGCAAATAATTTAAATATCCCAAACATTTAATTGGCATTATCTCAACATGTGATTTTCTTACTTCTCCTTCCAGCCAACTCCTCAATTACTGTCGCCTTAAAGACAGCCATATTGCTCCTGGCGGGTTTACGGTAAAGCAAGGGGAAATTTTGGTATAGTCAATTCGTGGTTACTTTCAACATTTCTGAAGCACTATTTAATTTTACTCAATGGCTATCTGCTATGTATTCTTCCACCAGATGATTAAAAAAACGTACGAAAATATACAAAACTCATTAAGGCAGAAAAACCACCGTATTTGTGCGCTGAACAGACAAACAATATTTATATATATATGTATGTATATATATGTGTATATATATAATAAGTTTTGTACCATTTTCCTTGAAAACATAAATACGTCTGTAATAAATGTTCTTTTTTCTCTCTTAACGTATATTGATCACGATATAAATATTACAATTAATAAATAAAAAGGTTTTAGTTTACCAAAACAAAAATATGTACTATATTGTTAACATAAGGATAAAACTATTTCGAAATATGATTTATTTAGCAAAAGCCAAACACGTACGGAGGTTAATTTTTCAAATGTTTGATTCCAGCAGTATGGAGATGCCGTGAATAGCCCACAGAAACGTTGTAGACTAACTTCGAAAGACGTGGCGCACGTACATCTCCCATCAATGCACCCTGTTTCTGATTGCGAGACACATGGCGGACGTTGCCGTTGGCCGGCGGGTTTTCTTGGAGCATCCCCCCTCCCCAAACCCCAGCCCCCGGGCTTGCGTTCCTCTGCCGCTCCAATTACATATCGTTTCAACATTGCCAACGCTCAATACCTCACCAAGGGAGTTGGCCTCGAAAAAAATTTATTTTATATTTGTACCACATATTGTTCAACTTGTAGACATTATCTGTGACTACTTTTTTCTCAGATAATTTTTTATATCGCGCTATTTTTGTAAAATAATATGGCAAATATAAAATGTTACTGTTTTTGTAATGTCCAATTAAAAAAACCAAACAATTGTCAGAAAACTTAAGGGCAACTGAAAGGTCTTAATTAATTTAAAGGTATCCTTAGCTAAACTTACTTCAGAAAATAAAGAGGCAGCCCCAAATTAAAGAAATGATAGCTTTTTCTCATTTTCGGCATTTTTTTTTTTTTAATTAAACAAATATATCCTTGTACGATTTTACAAACATTATGAAGTAGCTCTTGGCAACTTCTTTCAGTGTGAATTATCTTACATCTATACTTAAGTTTGTTTTCATTATTTGTACATTTCCAAAACTGTACAATTGTGATTTCGACATGTATTTATGCAAAAACTATTCACTATTTTTTTTTATATGAAAGATTACTACTGATAATGTCTCAATGTTGAACAGTGTGTGGTAAAAATATAAAGCAAGAAATAGTTCCGTAGTCAACACCCTTAAGCGTTGACCAAAACATTTCAGTTCAACTGTTTGTGTACATAAATACCATACCAGTAGTCTTCACGTGTAAACACACTAATTATTTCAGTATATCTCATTTGGGTTTGAGTAGATATAATATGAAAGTTCTGGGACACCTGCATAAATTTTATTTATATTAGATTCTGTTGTATGTGAGGTGTTTAAAACTTCGGCTATTGGCTTTGATACAGGCGTTTTAACGCCGAAAACACGACATCACACACAACAGAATTTGTATTAGTGTCAAAAACGCTCATATTATATCTATTGGTTTGTCTCAAAAGAGCGCTTAAGATATGCCCACTCGAGACGAATGGTCCTTTATGAAAAACTGTGGGAATTTTGTTGCATACGAGGCGCCATCTATTAATTCTACGTTACGTAGCTATCTGGCATTGGAGTTTTGTCGTCCAGTGACTTGAGAGTACACCCTGTAAAAATTTTATAACTACAGCACTGCTTGTCTAGATAGGGGTCACTATAGTAAATTCGCGGTTTATTCACACTTTTTGAATCAAACCTATGTAAAATCTCCCCATGTATGACATGCTTGGTTGCTTACTATATATTTAATGTATCACGAGAGTTTTATACTTGTGTTAACATAAAAATACCTTATTTTTATTTAATTTGGACTTTTACTTATATTTTATCTATAAATTATAATAATATGCTTATAATTAGCACGCATAAAACAGGGAGAAAATATGGGTGTTGGTAATGCTTAGTAACAAATAGTTATTATGTAAAATATGATTACACTGAGAGGGCACGAATGCGGTGTGTTGTCCTTTTGGGTGAAATTTTCTAGACTCGGTTAAGATTTGCGTGCATGAGGCGGAAGTATCCTGGAAGTATAACTTGAGCAATGCTTCAGAAAAGTTGGTAGTAACCATAAATGGACTACAGAGTAGGATGGGAGCTTTAACACGAAAGTGTGTGAAGGTCGCATTTTAAACCTTCGCGGGCTGAGAGTTGCTCCCACGGCGGCAATTCCATCTTTTTTCAGAGCAGTTCCCACGTGCTTGTTGGTGCCGTGCGCGCCTCCAAGAGCTGCGGCTCCTGATTTCTCCACACCATTTACCACACGCTGGCAAGAGAGAGAGAGAGAGAGAGAGAGAGAGAGACGGGAAGACTAAAGAGCAGAGATCGTTAATGCGCGCCCCGCGACGAGACTAGTTCGACGGGGAACGCGGCTGCTCAAGCGACCATGTACTGATGGCGTTGCCGAGCCCGCCAACACAGTTATCGCAGAGGCCGATCGAAAGCCTCCCTCGCGTGAAGTTAATTCTCTCGTGCGCCCGCGAGGCGCCAAGCTCGCGGTTCCTTCATCTCTCACGCCCGGGCGCAAATTTCGTGGTGTAGCAGCTGACTACTTTGTTCATCTAGCTTCGGTAACGTTCAGCCCGTGCAACATTTGGTTCCCTTGCGAAACGCTCTATTTTCGAATTAAGTATATGTACATATATATATATATATATATATATTTATTTATATATATGTTTATATTATATCAACACTTACTCACGCTCGTGCACAAAATTCGTAGTGCAGCAGCAATTGTTCATCTCGCGCCGGTATCGTTCAACCAGTGTAACGTTGGTTCCCTTGCAATGCTCTCTATTTTGGAAGTACTTTGATGTTTTTCTATAATTTCACTGTACTGCTGGATCGTGGGAACAATTCAACCCTTTTGTAAACCCTGTTTAGTGTTTTTTTCCTTCCGTTGGCTATCCTCGCATTGACACGTAGTGTAACTGTAGAAGCTTACCATTTGCATTTTATGAGAAAAGCATGAAATTTCTGCCACAGTTAATATAAACCATATTGTTTTTATTTAGGCTTGGAGGGAAGTCCGATTTTACCTCTGAGGTTAGCAAGAGCTCAAATTCAAAACGGCTGTCACTTCACCAGGGCCAACGTGTAAATATGCTTAAATTAGGAACTTAATATGTCATTTGAAAATAATTTAGGGACTGATATTAATTAATGGCATTTTAGTTCTTTAGAGGTCTTCAGAATATTGATATAAAAAGACTTGAATAGTAAGTATAACCGATTATTTATTTATGACAATTTAAATATATGTAATGAAAATATAACTGCTATATAAATTGCATATGTAATAAAATTAATCAACAGTCCCCAGAATACAAGCTAGAATGTGCATTTTAGTGCTGCAGCATTTCTTACAATCACAGTGGATCAATTCATAGTACGAATATGATGGTTCAGGGAGAGTAGTCCAAACAGAATTACCTCCTCTAGCCTCAGTTTCTTGCATATCTGGATACATGACATGTGCCTGGTTCCAACAACTGGTCTGGTAGCAAATTCATTTGGTAAGCTGCTTGTGTCCTGCGTGTGTTGGAGAAATGTTTTCTATAGCTCTAGACTTCTCTGTGAAGAGATGCTTCCTCGCACCATTAAATTCAATGATTTCGCTGGTTCGGTTGTACATCAGTACAACAAACCAATCCAGCAATAACATTGATTCTTGACTCATCTCTTTTGGCATGGATAGGAATTCATACAAAGCATCATTCACTTGTGGGAAAGATTTCCAAGTATCCCAGGCGGTCTTATTTCCTCTGCCAGTGAATGTGGAAACAGTATTACACCCGGTGAAATCATGAAAGATTGGAAGAGTACAACATTGTGTCAGATTCATTGCGCCAACAATATCGTGAATAGCTATGTAACGAAAGGTTGACCGACTCCAAAAGTAATCCACAACTCATCAGGAGTTAATTTGTTGAATAATGTCACAGACACTACTAACACATCATTGTCAACAGTACGGATGATCACCTTCTGACCCCCCTTTTGTACACCATCTATCATATACAAAAATATACGAATATCTGCCTCCTCTTAAAAACATGGCTCCAGGCAGTCCAAGTATGGCAGCACTAGAGCAGAGACTGCTACTTCCATGTGCTGCATAAGTTCTTTGCCATCTGCTATTGGAAGTGGAGAACTTCGCGTGGAAATAATTCTGTTTTGTTATCACTGACTCAAATAAAGTCCTCCCAGATGTTTGGCATCACATTAGAAGGAGCCACTGTTTTCCTTGTGTTATTTTTACTCTTATCTCTCGTTGCAGCTTTTAGACTGTCAGAGCGGTATACATGCGAAACAAAGTCAACATGTGGGCTCTTCTCGAGGTGAGCAGTGGTATACGGTAACTTGATTCAAGATCTCTTTGCGCACAACATTTGCTGCTCGCATTAAATCAGTTGCATCATTGTAATGAGAACATGCTATCTTTACCACTGGTCAAATGTACTTCTCAAAGGAGAGGAGTGTATCTATTCCATTGTACATTCCCTGAGATCTGAAAGTGCAGAAAGCAGTCTGTTATTCAGTTTGGTTGTGCGAATACATTTCTCAACAGGCGAACCTAACCGTTACAGTCTCACGTTGTAAATGTGAGCGATATTTGTCAGTTTTAAGACAGGAGCTTTGCTTTCATCACCATTCATGAATTCAAAGGATGCCACTAGCTCAGCGAAGGATATACCATGAATACAAGATACATTTTCATCTTGGTTGCAGCCCGCCTGGCTTTGTCGTACAGTGTGCGCAGACAGTGTTGATGGTACTTCACCTCAGTGGACATGGTACTTCACCTCAGTGGACATGGTACTTCACCTCAGTGGACATGGTACTTCACCTCAGTGGACATGGTACTTCACCTCAGTGGACATGGTACTTCACCTCAGTGGACATGGTACTTCACCTCAGTGGACATGGTACTTCACCTCAGTGGACATGGTACTTCACCTCAGTGGACATGGTACTTCACCTCAGTGGACATGGTACTTCACCTCAGTGGACATGGTACTTCACCTCAGTGGACATGGTACTTCACCTCAGTGGACATGGTACTTCACCTCAGTGGACATGGTACTTCACCTCAGTGGACATGGTACTTCACCTCAGTGGACATGGTACTTCACCTCAGTGGACATGGTACTTCACCTCAGTGGACATGGTACTTCACCTCAGTGGACATGGTACTTCACCTCAGTGGACATGGTACTTCACCTCAGTGGACATGGTACTTCACCTCAGTGGACATGGTACTTCACCTCAGTGGACATGGTACTTCACCTCAGTGGACATGGTACTTCACCTCAGTGGACATGGTACTTCACCTCAGTGGACATGGTACTTCACCTCAGTGGACATGGTACTTCACCTCAGTGGACATGGTACTTCACCTCAGTGGACATGGTACTTCACCTCAGTGGACATGGTACTTCACCTCAGTGGACATGGTACTTCACCTCAGTGGACATGGTACTTCACCTCAGTGGACATGGTACTTCACCTCAGTGGACATGGTACTTCACCTCAGTGGACATGGTACTTCACCTCAGTGGACATGGTACTTCACCTCAGTGGACATGGTACTTCACCTCAGTGGACATGGTACTTCACCTCAGTGGACATGGTACTTCACCTCAGTGGACATGGTACTTCACCTCAGTGGACATGGTACTTCACCTCAGTGGACATCATATCTCATGCTGCCAGCTTGGCCAATAAAACGGTGTTCTCCAGTTCAATAGCACACATATGTACATTTGCTTCTGTTGCTGTTCCATGTAGAGATGAAGATTCAGCAGTCTCATTGCAGAAAAAGCGAATAAGCTCTGAAGGCTGTGAATGCTTGTAAGCAAATAGCATGTGCACATTGAAGGTACGTGGTAGACTTCTAGTTAATTCCCTACAACTTTCTGCTCAAATTTTTTTGGTTAAACTTCAGCTAGCATTTAATGTACCACTGAGCCCTGCGTGCCTTCAGAGTGACTACTGTGCCATCTTCATCTTCCAAGCATTCCAGGTTAAGGCTAGTGGCAAATGTTGAAGGTTCTGTAACCGGAGGTCATCCGCCAAGGATGCCTAGCCACTATTTATGTTTGGGTGGGCTCTCTAAAGATTCATCTATTTCTAATTACCAGAAGACACAAATTTCCCAGTTTGTTATTGGAGATGGTTTTTATCGCTTGGAAGAAGTCTCGGCACAGTCCACCAGAATATAATGCTTTCACATTTGTGAGAGTAAATGAGCACCTTCATATCAACAACATACGAGGTGGGATTATTAAACACAAAATTAATATGTAACCTCCATATGTCGTTGACACAGTGATGCAAAATAATGCATATGCAACACACACATCAATTACTTAAGTCAAATATATGAAATTTGCGATAACTCGTGAAAGTCTATGGATTCACAAATTAACTACTATACATACACATATAGTGTGTCATTAAATGAATAGGCATCTTTCAATTATTTTAAAATGATACTTTCAACGCCGTTCTACACTCTTTGCTTCCTAAGTTAAACATATTTTAACGTTAAGACCACATAGTGGTAGCCACATTATATTTGGCTTCTCACCGACATCAAAGGTCAAATTTAACTTCCCTCCACATCTATATTTAAACAATATGGTCTATGCTGTGATAGCAGTTTCATGCTTTTCTCATAACGTGCATAATTGGTCACATATCCTCACTTAAACTGCTGCACATTCAATTTACCTAGTTAATGAAGTTGTTCGAATATTTGGTGTACCAAAACGATAATGGAAAATCGAAACTTTCATTTTTGTTTTTGTTAAGAAAGCTGGTTTGCTAAAAGTCTAAACGAAAAGGGCAATTTTCAAAGTCAATGAATATTAAAGTGTTTATCAAATCTTCGTTCGGGTATCCATTTCTTTGTATTGATTATAATACATACTACTAAATTAACTACGTACCTTAAACCAAACTTCAAATGTAGGCAGAATACATTTTAAGAATTTATTTCTTCATTTTGCATTCCAATAAAGCCTCGTATTTTATCATGTGTATTTAAAGTAAATATTTTATAACTTTTGTTTTGCTGTAATAGTACTACAAAAGTTTGATTATAAATTTAGGTGATTATTTGTCAGTGTGTGTAATTGAAAATGCATAGTGAAAAACTTGATAAACTTTCATTAGGTTAAGACATATATAAAAAAATTTCATTTTCGTTTCAATTTCATGAAATTTACAATTCTCATTTTCATTTCATGAAACAAAAGTCAGATTATCACAACCATACTAATTAATAACTATCATCCGTGCAGCTAAGATAAACGAAAATGTGCATGAAAAAATTAATGTATTGCCATTCAGCCCAGTCTTACTAGATATAGTGTGTAAGAGTCAAAACGATATCAATTCCCATCGTTAATTCAAAATGTAATTTGAAAGTACGAACTTATAAGCGTTTCTGATAATAAGACGTTAAAATTTTGCCAATTGCCTGCTTTGTACTCTGCAACTGTAATTAAATGCTATTGGCAAAATAAGAGCATGACTGAAGAAAGATTGTTACCAAAGTAAATAATTTAAAAATTAATTTTTCATGGAAAAATTATAAAATAATAAGTGAAAATGTGAACAGGGTAATATTAATAATAGTTGCACTATTAGAGGAAGTGAAACGCATATCGTTAAACCTTCAGGAAAAATACACAATATCAGTGATTTCAGTGACAACACGAATTTACATTCACTACAACTAGATAAATAAAACTTTTGGGATGTAAATTATATGTTAGTGGTAGGGTAAACCCGATTCTGGCACAGGATTTCAGGAGTATAATCCAGGATCCGTCCGCCATCTTGTTAAGCGCAGCCGGTGGCCATGTTGGTCGGTGCAGTCCGCCGTCTTGGTAGGTGTCACAGCCAGGTCAGCCATGTTGGTCGGTGCCATTCGTCATCTTGGTAGGCGTCACAGCAAGGGAAGTCACATTGGATATTCGTCCCCCTGCATCCCAATAAATTAGTTTAAGAAATATTATTTAAAAATAATTTTTTTTTAATTTATTTCAATAAAAAATTATAAAAATTAAGACCCACCACCCATCCCCTCACTCCCACACCCCTCACCAATACTAACCCCTTTAACAATCCAGTGACCCTTGACAATGACCTTGAACTCTGGAATTTAGATTGGCTCATGACCTTGACTTTCACCCATGATCTTGACGTTGACCCATAGTTTTGGCCAATGGAGACCTTAAACCATAACCTTGGTCTATCACCTTAACCATGACCTATGACTTTGGACGATGTCCTTAAAATTAAAAATCTTGGAAATGTAAAAAATTCTTAAAAATCTACGAACATGTGTTACCCCCCCCCNACACCCTTCTCATCACTACCCTAACAAACCTCCCCCTCCTCTGCACAAATTAATCATTGGCCTAAATTAGCATAAATTATCCCTTCACCCTTACCAATCAATGGTATATGCCTATTGGCCACTAAATTACGACATTAACATATATTTTGCCAGTATTGGGCACTATAGAAAGTGTTAATTATTTATTTGTATCATCTACCACCAGAGAGCTCCCATACCATCCATTTTCCTACTTTTCTTGCCGACTGCAAACATAAAGCATTTACTGATACTATTTTGATCGAAAAAAATTGCAAAAAATATTAAACATTTCTAAAAATCGAGGAGCATATAATGTTAAACTTCCCTACCCCTTGCTCAACCCACCAAACCTCCTCTCACCTCCTCCCTAGCCCCACCCATTCATAAAAAAATCGACTAAAATCACAAAAAAATAATTTTTAATTGAGGAACCTACTACAATAACCTCACTCTCATCCCAGCACACTCGCCTCGCCCACTCCCAACCTACGCCCCAACCAATCATAACAAATCTAGAAAAATAGCAAAACATATTTTTAATGCTAAAAAATTGACGAACATGTGACAATAAACTCACACTCATCCTATTATCCACACCTCATCCCCTCTCCACCTCAACCCCCTCCCAATCATAAAATAAATCTAGAAAAATCGCTAAAAACCGAAAGAAACTAATAAAGGTTTAGGGAAATATTACATTACTGACTCCGATATCCATGTTGGATTTTAGTGACCTATACCTTGACCCAAATGACCGTGAACTCGAAAAATCAAGAAAAAGTAGCAAAAAATTACAATAACATAAAAAACCATGTAGTTAAAAATTACGTACCCAATACAAAAAACCAAGTTGGATATGTGACCCTTAAAGTTTTACTCTCGTAAAGATGGTAGAGCACAGTCACTCCTTGATACTACTATCAGCATATGTCTGAACCCCCGCTTCTATATTTCATTGGCTATATAGCCGAACAATCTTACTACCCCCAAATTGCATGGTTCAAGGTCAAGTCAATGAATCACGGTCATGGTCGTGGTAATGGGTAAAGGTCATATGCCAAGGTCAAGGTCATGAGTCAAGGTCAAGTGTCACTGGGTTGTTGAGGGAGTTAGGAGGGGTGAGGTGTGTGTTACTAAGGGAATTGTGGTGGGTGTTAATTTTTTACAATTTTTTATTTAAATAAAATTTAAAAAAAGTTTTCTTTTAATAATTTTTACTACACTAACCTTTTTGGGAAAGCGGGAAGATGAACATCCAACATGACTGCCCTGGCTGCGAAGCCTACTAAAATGGCAGATGGCACCGACCAACATGGCCTCCCTGGCTGTAACTCCTGTCAAGATGGTGGACTGCACACAATAACTGGGCCGCCGGCCGCGCCTGCCAAGATGGCGAACGGATCCTTGATCCTACTCCTGAAATCCTGCACAAGAATCGGCTTTACCCTACTACTTATACTCTCTTGGGAATTCGTAGTTTCTATGTAGTCCCAGTTTCAACTCTCTTACACTACCGTCCGACAAATAAGGAAACAGTGTTGTCATTACATCTTTCTTGCAGTAATTTATGGTTCAGTGTGATTTACGACTAAAAGTATTTTTCAGTTGGAGAAAAGGAACCATACGTTCAGTAGATATGATATATATGTCTTACACAATTTGGGCAAGCGTCTTTGTTTCCAACAATACATGAAATATATACCTCTTTTCGAAAACCAATTTTGCAAATGTTTAGAGTATTAATGCTGTGAAACAGAGTTCTTATACAGTTGGGAAAAAGGCCAACTAAATTTTTGGATACGTAGTAATAAGTGAATGACATAAAAATTAATTTAACAGTTTCTCGTAATACGTATTTAAATAAATTTCTTATTATTCAATTTATTCCTAAATGTTTTTAACAGAAAATAGGATTTATGTTTGGTTTGTTAACAATTTTGGTAAATTCAGAGCTAAAGTATATGTTCTATAGGAAATAAGAATGATTCATAAATAATATTTCACAACATATTTGAACGGCCATAATTTATTTAGAGTGATGAAGATCAGTTAAATATTTCCTTTTAGTCCTGTCAGTAATCACAAAGAATTTCAATTAATTCTTATGAAACAAGATGCGTGGGTTTTCTTTTAGACAGGCGTGGTTTGTAGACTCCGCCTAAATGTGTAGAGCTACATCTACATCTCGCCCAGTTACTAGTTGCTTGATTAATGGCAAAGCACTCGTGGGCACGTACCTTGGACCTTCGCCAGCACGCAAGTGTCCTAAATTGCCAGAATATTAAGTGGGCATGCCTTCGCATTAAAGCGTGAGAGACTGGGTCACTTTGGGGGAGATGTTTAGATTCACTTATCTTTTCTCCTGGCACGTGCCTTGCCTCGGGTACAAAAAAAAATGCTAGCACGCCTTCTCAGAAAGACATTTTAGAGCCAGCTGTGAACCTTCGGAAGACAGTGCCGTAGCCAAAAAATTGTCTCAAGAGGGAGTGGGGTTACACTGGCTGAAGTGAATAGAGGAGGAATACCCCGGTGTCGGTGTTGCTGACAAACGAGTTATATTAAGACAAATGCTAGTGTAATGTCACAGAAAGGAGAAATGGTTATTTGAATTTTGATAAGTAATATATTACTGCTATCGGCAAAGCACAACAAATGCTCGCTCATAACCTCCGTTCGTTTCATTAATCGCGCTTTTAACCGGCTGAGTGAGTAATGACACTCGGCTAGATTTACAAAATTTACACAGGGCCACTGGGGTAGTGCAGGTGACGGCGTGAAGTTACTAAGTTTTCGACTCGCGTGAAGCTTAAGTCCTGAAGCAAAACAAAATCACTGGAGAAAGTCTTTGAGCTCTTCGTGACGTACCGCGGAAGAGCAACAACAACTACTAAAATACTCTTCCATACAGAAAAAAAAACTGCTAAGATAGCGTGCCGAGAATCTGAGGATACGAATATTAAGGCAGTCTAGAAGGTTATTGAACTCGAAAGATAATGTAACTGCGTGTTTACTCCTACACATGTTGGAGTAATTTTTGTTGGACATTGGGGGACAGTGCTAGCCAACTTTTAAACGTTCAGATCATTGTTATTTCCGCAATAGGGAGTTAGTATGGAAGCCGGCCAAGGCTAGGCTAGGCTCCTCGCTGGGAGTGTAGCATTTTCTATTAGAATTGTAGCTACAAATGTTTTATCAACAAAGATTTTTGCTTGCTTTGGGAAGTGCGTTGTTAGTTAAAATGAGTGGCAATAAATATGTTGGAAAGAAGATAGTATATTAATTTCGTTCGAAATTACTTTAGTAAGTAGCAGTTTTGTATAAATTACAGTCTCTGGCTCAGCGATAACGGACAAATGTTTATATAAATGGAAAACGTAATAGTTTCGGTTTCTAGCAATTTACCGGGCCCGTGGAGTTTCGTCCCAGAGGTTATGATCGTGACGTGTTCACTAGCCGTAGTGAAGTGAATTATTATTTGGAACTATAGTTAAAGATAAATTGGTGATTAAGAAATTACATTAAATACTATGATAGAAAAATAAAGAAATAACCCTAAATAAAATTACAATATACAACATAAGTAATTTCCGGAAGTGGGGCATATTACATTGAGAACATGCCCCCTAGCTGCCTTGTAGGGCTCACAGGCTATTTAATATACATATGTCAAGTGGCATTAACGCGGAAGTAAGTAATTTTATGAAACGTGACATCGGCCTGTCGTCACACTAGGAGAAAAATGACTTTGCAATATAATAAATGCTAATATAATTTACAGCAATTACAAATTTATATCACAATTGAAGTCCTATTTGTGGTTTTAATACTACTATTTGACAACCTTAGAGGTAAAATGGCCGGTTACATCTTCAAACGCCCCCTCCCCTTCTTGACTACACCGCTGTTGGAGGACGTGAAATCCGAGCTTACATATTTATTAAATTAACAGTGATACCGAGATTCTGCACTATTCATTCACATTAGTTTTGAACATCTTTACTTATATGTACGTTTTTTTTATATTTAAGGTTCTGTGATTTTCCAAACTCACTTCTTGCTGGTAGGTAAACACATGGTAGAAATTAATTCACTGCATTCACTTCAAATTTATTAACTTTTTCTTTTATATTTTTTAATGCTCCGCTTTTTTCATATCTCTCGCAGCGGTAGCTATCAGTCTTCTAGACTATGTAGGTAAATAGAAGTTAGGTAGGTAGTTGGGCTAAACGCCTCATCAAGTTGCTCAGGGATTGGGGAAGGAATGGGAAGGAACCGGCCATTCCATCCCAGTATTCGCCTGGAATGATTTCGGGAAACCATGAAAGACCGAATACAGGATGGGCGGGCCGGGACTCGAACCGGGTTCCTCCCGAATACGAGTCCAGTGAGTTACCACTGCGCCACCTCCCTTGGTCTAGAAAAAGAAGTTTTTAATTAATCTAATAGTCAGCTACACAAAAAAAAAACAATTTTATATTAGTGTGCGTTGTCATAAAGTTTTCCACATATATTTCTAGCCCTACAAAGTAACATTTGCGCTTATATTTTTCTGAGCTTCGTGCCCACAAAGGCAATGCAAGGGACATCAATATCGGGCCCGTAATTCTATCCGCAGTTTAAATCGACATTAACAATAATAGATGTCCAATTGCCTCAGGGGCCACAGTGGCTGAGCGGTTAGCCTACTCGCCTCCCACGAAGGCGAACTGAGCTCAATCCCCGGTCGGTTCACTCCGGATTCTCGCAAGTGGGTATCGTGCCGGACGATGCCGCTGGCCAGTGGGTTTTCTCGGAGATCTCCCGTTTCCCACCTCTTCATTCCGGCGCTGCTCCATATTCACCCCACTTCACCCTCGTCGGCTCACAAAACCTCTATGTTAACAGGCGCTTAAATTTCTTCACTCATTTCTTTCAAATTGCCTCAGTTTATCAGTGAGTGTATTTTTAAGTGTGCACAGTCAATTACAGCCACACTTTTATTTATTTTTTTAGGGAGGATCGGAAACATTACACGTTGAGAGCACGTTGAACATGATTGAAAGCTTACTAAGAAAACTGAAACATGCATGTTTTTGAAACCAATAAGAGAATAACCAAGAAAGGGTTTTTTCCAAGTCTTTGAATAGATATTTTACATTGTGTTGCATTTCTATCGAAACATTTCTAATACCCTTATTTTGTATAATTTATTGCAGCATAAACTATAATACTAAAGACTAATAATAAAAACCTCTTCAGGGAAAAAAAATGTTTTTTGGTATTATTTGTCGCGATTCAAACTACTCAAATGTCGTCAGTTATTCTGTTGGCCACAGTTTACAATAAAAACTGCTCCTTCTTGCCACCGCTACAATTGCGGTTTCCCATAACACGTTTGCGAATTAAAAGATTGATTGCAATATTGGTGTAGAGTCGTGAACAAATTGTACGGGATGTTCACAGCAAATAAGTTCCTATTGAAACAAATTACCCCCGCGTCGTCGCTGATACCTTGTAGCAAAACTTGACAATCATAAATATTCGCACGATTGTTTCTGTTGCAAAGGTTGGTCGCCATGACACAGAAATGAGAAAATGGAGTATCTTTCAACTTCCCAGGCACTTTGTGTTATGACGGCAGAAAAAAATTGTGATCATGTCTTCTTCACCCGCTGATGAATCAACACTTTGTTTACGCTAAAAGACGCGACATTCTACCTGCACGTACGCACCTTTCCTTTGGTTACTGGGCGCAAGTGCTTGTGAAAAGACACTTGCTTGATTCAATGGACCAATCAAAATTACATAACCCCATATATTGTGCTTCTGTGATTCGTCTGAGACGCGTAGTTACGAATGTCACGAAAGTAGCTATGAGGTAAACTGTTAGGTAACACAACTCGTCACTGTATCTTTTCACCAGAATCAGATGTTCGTCCATCGGCATTTTAAAAATTGACGATATGTTTATCGTATATCGTTTTAATCTTAAATCTGTTATCAGACACCGTATTTTTATACCATTTTACTGGTAGCCAGAAGGTAATGTTCGTATTATTTTGATGTGCAGTGCTACTTTTTTTTTATTCAACAGTTCTGGAATGAGTAAATCCTGATTTAATTTAATTCCTTTTTAAGACATATAATTTATGACATGGCTTATTTTTTTTTAATATGTCATATAATTTCCGCAAACGATACAACGTTTCTTCCCTAATGAGGTTAACTACTCTTGGAATTATGTTTTGAATATATTCCAAACATATTATTTTAGAGTATACGGCAGTTTTCTGTTATAAATATTCTACATGCGTCTGGTTGGAGTATCTGCACTCATATAGGTCACTAGTACGGAAAAAAAACATATTTCAGCATGCGTGGCAATAATTAATTTTAATTAATGTCGCCTCGAGCACATTTTTAAATATTTTTACCTGCCCAACGTGTTTTTTTTTTTACACCGTACATTTTTGCCGCTGTAATTTAGCTTAACTGATTTCAAAAGCTGTTTATTCTCAGGTATTTTTCCATAATTCAATTGGTTTTACTGGTGATAATACTTGAGAAAAATGTTTGTAACGTAAAAAATATCTTCTCTCTTTTGATTTTGAGAGTTTGGGAGTAGTGGAAACTGTTTTTCTACAAACGCGCCTGTACAATTTGCGTATTATTGCATCATGGTTGAACTGTCGATCCCAGAGAAAAAAATTCGTTTACTTTTGCTCGCTCTCGCTTGTTTTCGTGAGAANTCATCATGGTTGAACTGTCGATCCCAGAGAAAAAAATTCGTTTACTTTTGCTCGCTCTCGCTTGTTTTCGTGAGAACGGATTTCTTAAATCAACTTCTCTGTGACCTCATCTTCTGTAAATTCATTTGTAACTATCCATAAGTTTTGCGATTGAGGTTCTCACCAGCGCCTGATTCACCAATCTTGTTCTTGGTTCACTTTTTCTCATTACAATAAATGAAGAGCTTTGCCCAACGTGTAATCGCAGTATTGTTGTCAAATTTTTAATTATTTTAATTCCGTAGTATTTCCACGATACTCGTGGTAGATATTTTTGGTGTTCTTGAAGTAGCAAAATAGAATAAACATTATTTTTTAAAATATCGTAAGGTAATTTGAAAAATATTGTCTTAGTTAATTTTGAGACGTGCGAAAATGTATGCCACAAAAATGCGTAAAGACCCACGCATCAAAGATTTTTGAATTATTCACTTATTAAAAAAATTAAAAAACTTTTCTTTGTTTTGATAAATGTATGTCACAAAGTATCTCGCGAAATAATTGTTCCCTGTATATTATTATATAATTCTGCACATGAGTTAGTTTTTATTAATTCTGCGAGACGGTATCAGTCTTGATATATAAATATAAAAAGCAACTGAACTAATAAAACATATTCTTGTGTTATGTAATAAGTTTTTTCACTGTCCAGCGCACCCAGAAAAAACCTCCCAGAATTTGTACCACTTCTAAGAACTATCGGTAGTTCTCAAAAGTAGTTTCCTGCACTATTCATAGGACAAAGTATCAGTAGGTTCAGAACTACTACTGGCAATTGACTTTGTTATACGAAACAAGTAAACGTGAAACTTTAAGAACTACAAGCAAACGAAAAAAGGAAAGCGAAAGAAAGGTGTTGTTTCAACTCGTTTTAAGATGTGCTTGGCAAATATTGTTTTACAAAATTTCTGTAACCGACGCCAATTGATAAGAAAAAAGTCGCCTTCCTTTCAGAAACTAAAACACAAAAAAATTTCTCACTGAAATTACGTAAATACTTTGTATTAGATAGTGTCTTTTTTTTCAGTGTAAATCACCTAATTTTCGCACGTGAGTTATTTTTTGTTAGTTTAAAGTTCCGAATGCAATATAAATGTTGATTTAACATGATTAGGGCCAACAATATTGAATTATTATTGTAATTTAAATGATATGTAGGGCCTTAAACGTTTACAAGCTGAAAAATATTCTAATTAAGTACAAAACGTTTTCTTTTTGTCTACGGCTTTCTAAGTGAAATGTTAAAGAATATTGACGGCACAGAACCTCCAACGGTTGTTCGTGCTTTGCTTCCGTGCGACGCGAGGTTTAGAACTTTTCCTGACTAAATTTTATCCTGGACGCCGGATAATTCGTCATGACTACATAAACTGTCCAGGGACGAGATGGTCCGTCTTGTTTATTTTTTTACGATGGAGGGTGGATAGGAACTGCAGCACAAAAAATAACGAACAAAAACATGCCTGTCCTGTTCCCGCCATCGCATCCAACAACGTCATCATTTCCTGACCGCATGAGAGCTCATGTGACGGACGACGGCTGGTCGTAGATCACGCTTGCTGGTTCACAGGAAAAGAGGTTTTTTTTTCCTTTCTGTCCGTATACTCCCTTCTGTCCGTTGTGATATCGCCCCATCGGGAATGAAGCAGCGTTTGTTTTTTTTTTTTTNTTTTTTTTTTTTTTTTTTTTTAACGTCACGAGCCCCATCGGACCACGCCAACGGTTGCAAAGCCGAATCGTTCGGGTTATTTTAAGAATCTTTCCTGAGGGTGTTGTGGGGGAGGGGGGAGGTTTGTAAAATAATGAACAGGTGACAATTTTCACTGCTCATTATACACGTGAGACGATCTCATTTGACTGGCAAACGCGAGGTTACAATGACGCCGTGCGAAGTAGCTACAGTGGGTACGCTTTATTCATTATTTATTAATTTTACTACTTTACGATTTAAAAATGTCCTTATAGCAATAATATATCTTATCCCACGTAATACAGGGCGTTAATCAAATGGTAGGCAAAACAGAAATTGTAAAAATCTGCCGTGTGCTAAATGTAAAGAAAATGTAAATTAATTACCATTATGACTTTCACTCAGGATTCCACTCACGTGAAAGTATATATGCGAAGACGGCTCTATATTTTACTATTTAATACTGTTTAATTAGGAATTTTGGCGCACGGCGTTTAAAAGGAATAACTGAATAAGCACATAACGGGCTACTCGAAAGTCTAAATTTATTCAAAAACGATAGGTGAACGAATTGCTTTTATTTTTAAAAAAAAAGTCGTATTTAACTTAAGCGCCTTTGGATGGGCGTAGCTATGACTACTGCAAATGCGTATTTTAAAACGGTTCACTTATTCATCTACTATCCTAGGTTATTTTAGGCGGAAATATTAGATTGGGATACTAGGTTCAAAAATGCAGGGTGAAAATGCGGAAGTGCAGAAATGATAGCCACCAACAAAAACATTCGCAATAACCACAAGCATTCTTTAACGCAAAAAAAAAACGTTAATATTCTCGAAGAAATTGCAGTTTTTATAGTCGCCATGCTGCGACTTATACAAATCTGGTCTCAAACTTTGACTAATTTGTGGAGATCTGTTGAAAGAACTTTAGCGGAAAACAGATTTATTTTATCAAAACATGTGTTTAGGGGCGAGTACCTTTTCAAACAGAACGTATTTATTCAAAATCAAAATGATCATTCAATAGAACAAGTAGTGCAACATTCAAATTACTGTATGTTGATAATTTATTAAATATTATCATAAATGTTTGGTCTGAGCATTGATAACTGCAAGCAATAAGCAAACCGTAACTAAATTGTGTGCGTCTGAATTTCTTAAAAACATATTTAATTTATCAGCAACTAAAATTTATACATTTTGGGAAATTTATCACTATTTAAAAGTATATCCATTTTAAAAACAATATGACTAATAATACAGAAGCAATTTTCTTCTAGCTTGTATACGACCACAATTTTGGAATCTATGAATGAAATACACCTATCGTGAAGATACATACTTGAGTTCTCAGGTGTTTCCATGGGAGCTGTCATAATAGCCTATTTATTTTCTGTGAGAAAATGTACTAGTAATTAGAACTTGATATTTTTATAGTCAGTGTATGGGCAATGGACAAGAAATAATATTATCCTGATTTGTTTTCATTGCTGTTATTGCCCATCATTTTTCTTATCCAGTCTGTTGCATCTATCACTCTTTGACTCGCGTTGTACTTACTGCTAGGTTCTTTAACAGTTCATTGCTTCTTGTAGTTAGTTTTCTGGAATTTGATTCATTTTGTTCCTTGGCTTATTTTCGGCACTGGGTACAGAACCTTTTAAATACTTTCAGAGATCCTACTTTGCCATAAAATGTTTAATCTGCTCGCCGTCGATGCCTTCTTCAGGCTTCGCCACGCGACATCGCGTGGCCGTTGTCGCTGGGAACCGTGAAACTGTGACCCGGATGCAAGTCACATGTTTGTGTCCCGTCCCATCCCGAACAGAGGAGCTTCTCTACATGATTATGTTGTAGAGTGGTGATATTCTCCAACTTCGTGTTAATAGTTTTCGTGTTTTGTTCTCGCTGTTGCGTCAAGAATACATCATCGCTTGTTAAATGTTGCATCATTGCGTTGAACAATGTGATTGCGTTCAATAATTTCAACTATCCAACGAAATTTCGTTTCGTGCTGGCCAAAGCATCAGGCGTTCGCATTTTAAGCTTCGTTTCTTTCTGTGGGCTGTGTATTTTATCGCGTTATTAATTCGCCTTCTCGACCAATATTGTGACTAAAGGAAGGAATTGAAAAACATTCGTAAAGATCGACAAATGAGATTATGTGAGGGAGAAGGAAGAATAAGGATTTACTTTAGGCAGAAAGTTTCAGAAACAGAGTTTGGAAATTCTGTTTTATTCTGACATTGCAATATTCAATCCATGCCATGAAGCTGGTACAAATGTAGACCCTAAAATCAATGTGTCCGTGATCTCGGGGCTTTAAAATGCTCATAATGTTGTTTACGCATAACTTTGCCTTCTGAAAAACTAAGTGATAGTGAAAATGAGGGGGGGGGACTGTTTACAATTAACGTGTAAAATATGCGTGAACTTAAGTACCAAGTGTATATATCTGTATCCGGAATTGCTAATCTTCTCTTATAAATATGTTCAATGCCCTAACATAAAAGATTTTTTAGCCGAAATATTTTATCTCTTTTCCTTCGGATATTACATCTTATGACATGCACTTTTACGATAAACATGCCCTACATATTTTTAGATAATAATTTGTGGTTTTAACAGAACTTCAAAATAGTTTATATTGGCTGTTAAAATTGCATCACTAGATGATAGATACGTGTGCTTAGCTTAAACGCTGAAAAATCTATGAGCTTGAGATGCACAAATTTATATTCTTTTCCTTTTTTTGCGATAATTTATTTTTTTTATATATATAATGTTGAAATTTGTACTTGCTCTTAATTGTTGTGTCATTTCACTGTAATATACACTGAAGAGCCAAAAAAACTGGTATAGGCGTGCGTATGCAAATAACAGACGTATGGAACCAATCAGAGTAACGCGATGCAGTCGTCAGCTAGATCGGTCACCGCTGCTACAATGGCAGGTTATCATGATTTAAGTAAGTTTGAACGTGATGTTATGGTCGGCGCGCGAGAGATGGGACATAGCATCTCCGAGGTAGCGATAACATTTGGATGTTCGCGTAGGACCATTTCACGAGTGTACCGTGAATGTCGGGAATCCGGTAAAACATCACATCTTCGACATCGCTGCGGCCGGAAAAAGATCGTGAAAGAACGGGACAAACGACGACTTACAAGAATCATTAAACGTGACAGACGTGCAACCTTTTCTCAAATTGGCGCAGATTGGATTTGTGGACTGCCCTGCAGGATTCATGGTGTAAATTGCCTCTTGCATACCTTCAGACATTAGTCAGTTATATGTTACGGCTTCTCGCCGTTACTTGAGGACGGTTGAAACTCCTCTTTAGTTTCTTTTTTCGCTTGTATTTCCACCACACATAATAAATTAAACATTATTTCGCGTTTATTATTGAAGACAAACACATTTTTACTATACCTTGGGTATAAACACAACTTTAAAAGTACTGATATTTTTTCGTATGGGACATTCCTCTGTCGTGGCTAACCCGAAAACATTTTTTGATGTTTTATTAAAAAAAAGCTTAATGAAAATCAAACCAGCAGTGTCAGTATTACTTCAACACCTTCCACGCTCAAACTTATATACAGTGTTTTATTTTCGATAACTGTCAGCTGACTTGTGACGATTTCCGATAATTTTAAGTTTCTTTACTGGGATTTTAGCAGTTTAAGGCACGGTACGTGACATTTTGTTTTCGAAAAAAACATACAGTGGTTTTCTTTGGAAAGGGACATTTGAATGTTGTTTTATGCAGGTCGAAGGACATTTTTTTTTGGAAATCGCCATGCGAGTTATAATAGGGAATTATGAAGACACTCGAAAAAAATGTTTATATTTAATTATGACAGAGAATGAACTGAATCTAGAAGCAGTGCTGCCACCTCTAATGTTCTAAGTTATGTAATACATATATGAGGTGGAAAACGTCTTTATCTCGAATTACAAAACAACGGTTCAATGCAGCGCCAAAAATGTTTGACAGTTCTTATGCTGTTTACAGCCACAAATAGATTTCTTAAGAGAGAAAACTAAATGTTGAAAAGACGTCGACTAAGTAAAGTTTCTTTTTTTGTTAATATTTCCATGGATGCAGAAAGTGTGCTTTGTACAAATAATGACGCGCCCTTAAGGTTTAGTTGCTTTTCTTTCTTTCACTGACTTCTTTGTAAATAAAGTAATTATTTTAGTTTTCTTCTGGAGAATACAGCTTAATTAAATGAACTACCACTCCGGGTTAAACGTTCTTTATCAAAGCTTGGCGGTATGAGGTAAGACAGTTGTTATACAGTGCGATGAAATATTTTGTTTGTTGAGCAATGCAATGAAATTTATATAAAATAAAAACGTTTCATTAAATCAAATACGACACTAAAGTATATAAAGAGATAGTGAAAATAATAAGTTATTCGAAAGAAATTTTGGTTGCACTTGGAGTCAGACACAATTTAAGTTTGCTTCACAACCAATATTTCCAATAATTTTTTTAACTGTGGCGTGGGAATGAAAATGTTATCATCACGTTGAAATCATATTTTAGCTCATATTCACAGTTAATTTACACGTCATTCTTTACGACTGTTTAGTTTTGTGCGAGAACAGCGGATTGAGAAATGCAATTCTCTCACATGGCGAGGCTACGTAAACAAACTTGCGTGCTGCCATGCTTGCGGGCGGTATACAGAGCTACCAGTGCACAGCTCGAAGCCCGGTCCCAGTGCATACACAACGGTTAGATGGCGCAAGTCAAATTGGCCATGCGAGCCTGCCTATATGGAACCGTTGCATGTATAAATATCACACTGTCGTTTTGATGGCGTGGAGTACAGCGACGTTCAGTTATTCGCAACAGGTGTCTCAAACATACAATTTTTAAAATTTCTTCTTCTCATGATTAACCTCGAAGATTGTATTTGACGACGACAACTAAATATTTTGTTATTTATAATTAAAATTAGATCTATATTTTACACGTGTTTATTCTCCAGATACAGTTTCGGTGGGATTCCGAAATTTTTATTTATTTCGTTGACTGCATGATAAACAGCGAATTTCAAGCTGTCAATTAAACAGTAATACTAAAAAATAAAAAGTTTTTTTTTTTTAATTTTATTGCCATATTTTGAACACGATGAGGAACTAACAGTCTGTTTATTTTATGTTTTATAGTGTTTCATGGCCCAGATCATTACAAATCCAAGGTGACGAACACCAGTATCCATGCAACCATAATGACAGAGTATGAATAATCATTAGCTACCACCACCTCTATATTTGTGTTCCTACGAATAACGTTATTCACATAACGCTTTAATGCTATTTACAGTCCATCTAATGTTGAAATTCTCCTAAAAGGGAAATTCAGTAATATATTTGCATTTACTTTCTTTTTCTGAGTAACAAGAATGTTGTGAAACTATTTTTTTAAAACAGAAATAACTTTCTTTTGTTTGCTTCCGGTCCAACTAGTCCATTCTGTCCTAATCAAGCAAATGTTTTATATTCGGTTACGCAAAGTATGGCATTTTATATAGCATCATACGAATAACGTTATTCATGGTAAAAAATATATATTAATAACTTTTACTGGTATCCGTGCAATGATGTCATAGTGCACGTAACGTTATAGAGTTATCACATGCTGTACAAGCTCCGTGCTGTATTTACCGAAATCATGTAACACGCCAATTCGTTACTCCGTAAAATAACGTTACTATATGTTACGATTAAGTTATCAACCCTTGGTTAAAAGCCTTCGAAATATCTTCATTTGCCCGCTCACGTTTGCAGGGTGAGCCGTTCCGACACTATAAATTCACGAAAAATAACACGGTAAATGTGTTCTTGTTCGATCAGGTATACGATTGTGACACGAGAGTGACATGCAATTTTTGGCGCGGACGAAGATTTCCGGACGGCGTATCTCGCGGATCATGCGGTGTGTTAGCGCGCTGGTTTTAGCTCCGAACGAAGCCTCTCGTCTAGATCTGTCCATCTAAGTCATAAAAGCAAAGTATATACATTTTGTTATAGGCTGTTCACAGCAAACTGAGCGCTTTTGAATGCCCTGCTTGATATCAGCAGGTATGCACATTGTGTATTCTTCCACCATACGTAAAATTAACATCGCCACGTGCCCGGTCACTTTGTTCATGCGTCGTCCAAGTGGAACTGTGAAATCGTTAGAAAAGTAAATATTTTATATAATTGTTTATTCTTACATGCATGTGCATTAAAAAAAACATAGAGTCGTATTAATAATTTCAGTATTCTCAAATGTTTACCTTGCTAACTCAACGTTAATGCTTGGAAATACTTTCTCTCCGTTGTTGCCAACTTAACTGGGCGCATGCGCAGCAGTCTACCCATTAAAATATAAGCAGATGGGGCAGTGAAAATTTTTCAAGGTTGATTTCAAAAGTCCTTACTTTACCTTGAACCGCCTTTACCTTCATTCCATTCCCATATCCAAAAGAAAATATATCCGCCTACACTTATAACCCATCATCACGTCCCCTGCACAGCCACACACACACCGGTTTTTTTTAGTTACCCTACAAATAATATCCAGTATATTTTCCTCTGTATACGATTCCGAGCCGTGGCTATTTTTCACCGTGCATCAATGGCTTCAACGAATACACGTAAAACGTTTTTGGTTACTAAAAAAAACTTCTTCCTTTATTTTACGTATAACTTTGAAACAAATTGGAAATGTAAAATTCGTGTACTATTGAAGAAAAGCCGTAATACACTTGATAAAATAAAAATATATATATTGCCCTTGAATGGTTTGACCCTGCGTCATAAAGGAAACAACACAAAATAAGGTTTGAGAACCACACTGGAATTATGAAAGTTATACTACGTATTCACCCGCAAGGCATATATATATATATATATATATATATATGTTCACCCGTACGGCTCCTTTCAAAAAAAATATATATATATTACATACATATCATCTATGTGTACACCAACTCCAAGCAGGTTTTTAAAGGATTCATGTGGGTGAACAAATACTCCATATATTTATTGATACATATTTATATATATATTCGTATGAGCTTTTAAGAACAAGATATCTAACTAGTTTTTCCTAAAATAGTGTAGCACACATATTATATATATATATATATATATATCACACTATAGATAGATATATATATCAAACTCTGCAAAATATTTTAACAGAAGTGTGAAATATTTTTAGATCTGTCCTAATTGCGAGTGCAATATTTTTCATTCATTTATGTTTCGTGAGTGCTTTTGTATTTTTTTCTCCCTATCTTTGTGTTTTTTTTTTTCTGTTAAAGTATTATAAGCAATCTCCACAGTTTATTATGTCGCCATTTGGAAACTGCAATTTTCTNTTTAAGAACAAGATATCTAACTAGTTTTTCCTAAAATAGTGTAGCACACATATCTTATATATATATATATATATATCACACTATAGATAGATATATATATATCAAACTCTGCAAAATATTTTAACAGAAGTGTGAAATATTTTTAGATCTGTCCTAATTGCGAGTGCAATATTTTTCATTCATTTATGTTTCGTGAGTGCTTTTGTATTTTTTTCTCCCTATCTTTGTGTTTTTTTTTTCTGTTAAAGTATTATAAGCAATCTCCACAGTTTATTATGTCGCCATTTGGAAACTGCAATTTTCTNTTTTTTTTTTTCTGTTAAAGTATTATAAGCAATCTCCACAGTTTATTATGTCGCCATTTGGAAACTGCAATTTTCTTTTTATCACACCTTATTGTCAATAAAACTTCTTATCGTGACTCTTGCAAATTCGTACTTTATCTTGGAAAGGAGGATTATTTGACATTATTGCGGAAGCAAAAATAAACTTGGCTGTTATTTACATTTTTATGAGCTCTAGGGGGTTTATTATGCTGCTAATAATTCTGGCACTTTACATATTGATGTACTTTTTTTCTTTAAAATGGCGCTTCATTTTCCTGCTCTTACGTGCCTAAGAGTCAGCAAAATTTGAACAGCCTTAATTCAACATGACAATAATACGTACATCACTACTTTTCAAAATTGTTTCGCACGAGAATTTTAAGTTAAGAGATATTCAGTTGGGGAAAAAAAAAGTAGAGATATCATGTAGTCTGATTTTCCGTATGAACAAAGTAAAGGATGTAAGGATCACTTTAATTTTTTACTTCAGGTGTGGAACAAGATAAGCATTCAATTTGTAAATAACAGTGACGAGAGGAATCTTTCAGTCAACTTGTTTTATTTCTATAAACTTCAGATTTATAATTATTGGATAAGTTCACAGTAGATGTTTACTGCTCTTTATTATTTTGTTGAGATGAATGCCAATCTCGACACTTCTGAATAAGTCAAATGAATGTACAGGGGAGAAGGTGGAGGTGTTATAAAAAAACCTGACTGGTGAATGAACGTAATTTAGAACATATGATATTCTTCGTTACGTGATGATAGGCATGCGTTTAATAACGCGTAATGCTGTAGCGATATTTTGCTATTTAAAGATTGAGTATCGTAATTAATAAAAAAATTGCCAGTAAATCAATATTTTAAAATCACACACGCTGTTTTTTATTTTGTTTATTTTCTTTTTTTTTCAATTAGTAACCAGGCATAAAGTAATAAGCTACAGTACGAAAATACAGAGACAAAATGTAGTAATTTTACTAAAACCTCGTACAAATGATGTGTCATATGGCATTCATCCTTGCCTATAGAGTCATTGCGAGTCCCCGTCTCAGTGTGCCTTCAGCTCACGCCATCTCACGACACAAGGGAAGCCGAGACAGCCAATCGCGTGGGGCGTTGTATCTATGCAAATATCTCTCTCCGTGTCTCTCTCTTTCTCTTGCGATTCCACACGAACAGTTTATTCAGTTTTCATGGTACTTACACAGTTCGACTTTGACGTATATTTGTTTTAATACGTGAAATTACATACACCTGACATTAAGGTCAGCGCAGTTAATTTTTTATTACCTTAGTCTAGGGGGGAGCTCTCATTCGCGCTCACTGGAGACGTGGCTTGCTCGTTTCTTGACCCTTGACCCTNCAGCGCAGTTAATTTTTTATTACCTTAGTCTAGGGGGGAGCTCTCATTCGCGCTCACTGGAGACGTGGCTTGCTCGTGTGCTTATCCGCACTTAAAATTGCAACATCAAAATCTACTTACATGTGATCCCTTAAATTACCTTATCATCTTATAACATTACATGGAGTGCATATAAATTCGAAACACTTTCATGCGACTATCAGCACTCTTAACTATAGTTATGTTCCCATTTATATAATATTTAAATTACTGTGTCCATCTCACCAATTGCCTGTTACATTACATAACTGAAAATTATTGTGAATGCACTGTCAAAAAAATACACTCAGAAACTGAGATAGAAAAGAGTAATAATTATTCCCGAGTGAAGTGTTGCTGAAATGTTCTTCTTAAGGCTTAAGCAGAGGGGCTTTACTGTCAGCACTGCAACCGAACTCACTGAAAATTAGTAGTACTTACGTTACGATTATTTTGATGAATGTACAATTTATGTCGTATATTAAAGAAAAATTCATTTTTTTTTAACTCTGCAAAATGTTTTTTTAGTATGTAGTTGTTTGAAAATTAAAACAAACCATAAATATAACATTTTTTGTTGACATTTGTGAATATTTCCAATCCAGATACTTTGGAGAGCACATTTTTGTAAGAAGCATTCGCCAGGCAGGGAAATCATAATGCTGTTGTTGCAACTAACATAATATTGCTACTAATGGTAAAAACAGTTTTATCAATTTATTTTATAGACATCCGTTACAGCCAGCTCCTTTCCATTCCTAGTCGTCAGATTAAATGACTTCCATTCTGATAACGACACTGTCGAATGTACGTTAAGTCACTAAAATTAAAAATAAAAAAAACAGAATATAGTGATTGTTTTAAATAACAGCAAAAAATTAATGGCGCGTCAGTTAGTCTTCGCAATTTAATTATATAATAGTTTTGAGGTTGTAAGTATGGCGAACAGGAACATTTAAAAAGAAGCTAAATTAATGTAATGCGAGTGGAACCAGTATTCATGCAGGAACTGCAAATAGTGCCCGGGGAGAATCTAACTCGCGCTCAATCAACGGATAGCAACTGTGCGTCTTGGAAGCTTGCATGCTCGAGTAACCCAAGTGAAAATGCAAAACTGCACGAGGGGAGGCTTGTTCTGATTGGAGCTGGCTGACTTACTTGAGTAACACACGCCTGTCTTTCCCGCCAGCCAGAAGAATGTATGCGGTGAAAGTGAAATGGGGACGGAGCAGCGTCGAGTTTAAGATGGGGTAAGAAACGGGATAACCACGATAAAAAAAACCTCGAAACCCACAGCAGAGTCCACCACACTCCCCGCTTTAGAAGATCCGAACGCAAAATTCTCTACTATCGAGACCTGGCAACACATCGGAGACTTAAGAAGTGTATTGAAACTCAGAAGCAAAAGCGCAAAAAATGCGACACAGGCAGGCACGTAAAATCGTTTATCGCCACAATGCCCAAATAACCGAATCGGCGTATCAAAATTTAAAACTGTGCAGCGTAATACAACAATAAGTTACCGATAACTGATAAGCCTACTTTCCTCTACATGGGTGCAGATAAATTGTTGTGCAGTTCTTAAAAGCTTAGATGGCAGGTCGGTATTGACGTCTCATTGACAGCCATATCTTTAGAGATTGAAACCAGAAACATGTGAAACAGTAGCAAGATAATTAAAATTCACGAGTGACTTACCCGGTATTCGAATTCTGAAAAACTCGTAAAATTAAGCTAGCTTCCAATCCACTGCATCACGGCAGGATTCGGGGCATCAACTTCGGATGTAATCAGTCTAATGTTTTGAATGATAGAGTTCACTAACCTGAAATATTTACTCGGTTATCATTTTTTAAAATAGGTGTCCGAGCCACTAAAACGAATAATTTCATGTGGCCTACCATAATGCTACTTGTGTGGAAAATTTTATGAAAATCAGTTGATTGATCTCTAAGGTATGGCATAAAAACCCATTTTCTTTAATGGGGCTACCTTACAAAATTGCTTAAAAAGAGGCTCTTTACGCGATATTTATAATAGATAATGTCGGCATAAAAATTGTGTTTTTAATTTTTAAATTTTTAAATAGATATTTTAAACATATGAAAATATTTATATGGCTGCCATTTTTAAAATCATTGCATGCCCCATTTAAATCACGTAACTATATTTGGCCTTCTGTATGTGTGCAAAATTTTGTGGAAATTAGTCTTATCATTCCGCAAATAGAACAAAATGTTCAGTTTACTTACCTGATAATATGTAGCAAAAAATCCAGCAAAGGAAGTTGTCTGTATGCATATCAGTTGATTGGTCCTCGAGATATGGCATAAAAACCATTGATCATGTGAAGATATTCATAAATGGAGGGCAAAAAGTTTGTATATTAGCACATTAGATTATTGTCATAGATAAAATATACAAAGTGTAATTTAAATCTGTTACATAGTTTCGTAGATACAGCACACTAACCTAAAAGGTTTGTATACGTGCCATTCAGAAAATAAGAGACTTACATACTTAATAGATATAAATTAATATATTCTACCACAGTACAACTTCTTCGCCAAATTTTAAAGAAATCGGTTCATTATTTCCCGAGATCCGGCATAAAAACTACATTATTTCATGTAGGGCTATCTTACAAAATGACGGAGTAATGAGGCTTTGAATAGACAATTTGTATGGATACAACAGATACTGTCAACATACAAAGTTAAGTTGAAATTTATTTTGCAGTTTCGTAGATAAAAAATTTGGAGCTAAAATTGTTACATGGCAGCCATTATGAAAATATGTATGTCCTACCCACTCAAAATTTATCAGTTTACATAGCCTGCCATAGTGCCAATTGTTTGCCAAATTTGGTATAAATCGGTTGTTTTTTTCGGAGATCACATAATTGTAAATTTGTCAGTTGATAATATATTACAAAATGGCGGAAAAAATATGTTTTGTATGTACAAATTTGATTGTTGTAATCAATACAGCCACCATGAAAGATTTCTTTAGAATTAAGTACATGGTTTCAAGATATCATATACAAGAATAAAAAAACTAGATGGCCGGCATTTTGAAAATAAGTGTCTGACATACCTGAAGGATAGTTGTACATATCAACTGCGGTAGTACTACTTGTTTGCTAAATATAGTAGGAATCTGTAAATTGTTTCCCGAGAAATTACGCAAAAACTTGATTAATTCATTTTGCGCTATCTTAAAAAATCGTCGACAAAAGTTTTGTTTTTGGCTTATTTGATGCTTCTTGGCTTTTTTGTGCTTGTAATATATACTTTCGGCATACAAGATTTGGTTGAAATGTGTAATACGGTATGGTAGTAATGCCAAATAACCTAAAGTATTTGTATGGCCGCCCTTTTGAGAATAATTGTCTAATTAAGATAAATTACTGATATTTACTTGGCCTATCATAGTATTACTAACGTGTCAAATTTGGCGAATACAGGTTGAGTTGTTTTCCATATATATCATAAAAGCTTTATTTTTTCATGAGGCGCTATCTTCAAAAATGGCAACCGAACAACAATGTTCACCTCTGAATTTAAAGCTTACAACTTTCACAGTCAGCATACGAAATTTGGTTAAAATCGATGGAATTTTCTTCGTGATACAACATATAGTCCTAAATTTTTTAATGGTAGCCATTTTGAAAGTAAGTTGCTGTCATAGTTTAAAACCATAAAAGTCAGGTGCCCTTACTTGGTGCTATATGTGTACCGAGTTAGGTGAAATTCTGTTTCTCGCGTTCAGAAATTGAAAAGTGCGGGACACACACACACACATTCACACACGCACACACACACACACATACACACACACAGGAAAATCATGTCATATGACTTTCTTTTCTTCGGAAAGTAGGCTAAAAACTACAACCCGAGCAGTAAATGTATAACTTCATGTGTATTCCAAACTCGTCGATTATTAACGTTTATGTGACTGAAATTTGCGCCTTATATCCGTTATGAAAATATCAGCGGCAAATATTTTCCACTTAAATTATACTTGACGAGTTCAATGTAAAATCCAGACCTATCTGCTGCTCTAAACATTATTTACTTTATCATACGATTCGATACGTGATTCAAAAGAAGAAGCTATAATATTACTTCTGTACGTGTCATTTGAATTACTAGATGGGTAAAACATTTTTGCTTGTATAACTATGGGAACACAATTTTACTTTTGTGAAATTTCGGCAGTAAACACATATTTCAAACGGAGTTGAAAATTTTGGTTAGGAAAATAGCTGCGTTTTGCCTAAAAACTTTCGTATTACTATGCAATAAAAAGTCTCAGTGTATTTAAAATCTTTAGAAAGGCCCACGTGGAAAACATTTAGGATGTTTATTATGTCTTATATTACATTTTTTATGCATTGAAATAGTTTCGCTGCGTTTTCTTTACTTCATTTTGTAGGGGTTTAGTTATAGAGTACCAAAAACCATTCAATTATGCTTCTGAAAAATAATTGAACGAAAAAAACTTTGGGTGAGAAATCATTTTTTAAATGCTGAAACCGAAGCGATTGCAGCGACTATAACATTAGCCATTTTAAAAATGAAACGAACATTCCCGTGCGTAAATACAGGTTGAGTATAAAAGAATACCATAACTTTGAAGGTCTATAATATCAAAACCAAACAACCTACAGCCTCGATTGACCAATCAAATGAACCGTGGAACCGTGAAGTTTGTTTACCATACATTCATAAATGTTCAATGTGACCACCACGAGTGACCCTAACGACATCTATGCGATAATCAAACTCGTTCCACGCTCTTGTCAGCTTGCCCGGTGTTACGGTTTGGATGGCGTCCGTAATTCTCGTTTTAAGGTCGTCAATGTTAGCCGACAATGGTGGACGAAACACTTGATCCTTTATGTACCCCCCATATAAATAAATCGCACGGGGTAAGATCTGGGCTTACTGGGGGCCAGTGATGATGAAGAGCCTGGTCACCAGCTGCTCCTCGACCAATCCAGAGTTGCGGCAACGTCTCGTTCAGGTATCCGCGAACAGCTAGGTGCCAATGGAATGGCGCACCATAAATGAAACATTTGACCGTCCCCTTCACATTGGCGTGTCGAATACGAGCTCGCTACCCCCTCACCACCTCAAACCGAGAGCTACGAACGCCATCCAAACCTTAAAACCTGACATGCTGACAAGAACGTGGAACGAGTTTGATTATCGCGATGCTGTCATTCGGGCTGCTCGTGGTTGGCAACATTGAAAATTTGTGAATTTATGGTAAACAAACTTCACGGTTCCATGGTTCATTTGATTGGTCAATCAAGGTTGTAGGTTGTGTTTCGTTTTTATATTATAGACCTTCAAAGTTGTGGTATTCATTTATTCTCAACCTGTATAAATTCATACGCCCACGGCGATTATCGCCCGAACAATTTTTTTTTTTTAATTGCGTTTTACTGCGAAGGTTTTCATAACAGCAGCGAAAAGGCTTCCGTTACCGAGTAAAGGGACGTGCTGCACGCTGGAAAAAAAAAACTAAACGAAAGACTATATGGGCTGATCCAATCAAGGGCAGCGCTGTGCGCTTGCGGTCTTTTCGCCAGTGAAAGGGGTTTGTGTGGGCCCTTAGGAGGAGGGGAGGGGCTGTCAGGGTCAGGTCGGGAGTCGTTAACAATAGCGTGGGAAGCGAGCAGGGTCGAAAGTTCAGTCGGCGTGGAAGGGGATGTTAGTACGAAGTGCCCGTCAGGTCGGGCGATGTGTTGTTCGCCGCCCGTCAGGCCTCATACCAGCGGGCGTCCCCGACAGCCCACATTATTCCAAGGGGCTACCAGGAGCCACACTGGATCTCCCTCTCTCTCTCTCCCTCTCTCTCTCTACGTAGACGAGAATCGCCCCGCAAGGGAGACGCCAACCTCCGACCACGCTTCGCAGGCTGTCGTTTAGACTGTTCGCGATTAATTAAACACTTTTGAAATCAACCTTTGAAAAAATGTCACTGCTGCTGCCTGCGTATATACCAAGGGGTACGTTGATTGGCATGCGCCCAGTAAAGTTGGTAACGACGGAAGGGAACGTAGTTCCTAATTTTAACATTGAATTATAAACGTTAGGTAAACCTGTGTGAATACTTGAATTATTCATTTTTTATCTATATTTTAAATGCATAAAAGTATAAGAATGAGCAAATTTTGAAAATATTTACTTTTGTAATAATTTCACAATTACACTTCGCCGACGCATGAATAAAGTGATCAGGCCTACGACAATGTTAGTGTTGCATAAGGCGGAAGAATACACAATGTGCATACATGTAGATCATAAGCAGGGCTTTCAAAAGTGCCCAATTTACCGTGAACAGCCTTTAGCTAAGGGTGGACCCTAGTAAACAATATTAAAAGCCTCAAGGTGACGCCCAGCTATAAGGAAGCATTGCGAGGGCAATGGAAAATAGCACAAGCAAGCTCTGCATGCGTTCTGTTTCATCGGAATTTTAAGCGGTGTCTGTAAGGTTTTAATACAGCAGTCTGTTCAGAGAGTGATACATAATTTGGAGTATAGTTTAAAACACTCTTTTACAGAAAAAGAAATGCCGTCAACAGATTGCTTCTTATAGATATTTTTGCCGACTTTGACACTTTACAACGTACCCAAATTTATAAATAAGCCACAAACATCGACTTCAATTTCTGTCCTGAAAAAAAGAATGATATTAAAGTATTCCATAGTTATTAGAAAATTATGATAGACACGACTGCCTACGATGATATCCAAATGATAACTAAGGAGGCCTTGAACACATTTATGATGTGTAACTGTCGACGTTACGACGCGCAAAATAAGGCCCAATGCGTTTGACAAAGCTGGCTAGTATTTCCAATGCATCGCAAAATTCTTAGAGGTAACGTACGTGGAGAACGTGACACTAAAAAAATACCACTTCTATCAGGAAAATAAAATGCAGTGGGGTGGTGAGATTAAGAGTGTGGGCTGTTCATAGTTTAAAAAAACGTACCTTCAAAAAAAATTCCTTTTCATACATCTTCGTGTTTGTGGTTCTTTGCTAAAGCAAAGAGACGAAAATTTGTAAATAAAGCTAAAATGGACTCTGAATAAATAATAATAAAAATAACGTGATCAATTGAAGTTCTAATTTAGCTTAGAAATCAGATCGAAGATTCTTCAAATGATTAACGTAAAATATTTTAGAAATGAGTGAAAAATAAAATCTTTTGAAACAACGGAGAATAGTCGAAATCGAAGAAACTATGAGAATTAAAGATACGTAAGTATATCCTAACATAATTTTTGTACCATTACATTCGTGAGAAAAACATTTTTAAAAAAAAAACCAAGGTCAAAATATTAAATAAATATTACGAAAGCTTCAGAATATTAACCTTTTTTTATTCGCTTATCAAAATTCAAAAATTTTACAATATTCGTAAACATTTAAGCAAAAAGCAAAAATATGTAAATTTTAAACAGTTTTTTTTTTTTTTNTTTTTTTTTTTTTTTTTTTCAGGTGGCATTTTAGTATTACAAATACCGCTGGCAAAACACATTACATTATTTAAATTTTCGTATTTGTAAATGACAAACGAATTTCATTAACTTCAAAATCTTCTAACGCGTTATCGATTTCATTACTTTTTTATGCCTCAGCTCATGAGACGCCTCAGGTAGGGGTATTACAGATATAATTGTCAGCTGAATTAAATTTAAATCATTGTTTTTAATGTCCGTGTCAGCTTTCTTTGCAATATTTATGCTTGTAAATGTATTATACGATCTTCTTAGTATGGTCTAATTAATAAAAATATTCATGTTACATATTGGATACAATAAACCACTAACTCATCTTCTTTCAAACTCGCGCATTAAATTTATAACTATTGCGACAAATGTAATAAGTTATCATTCTAATGTGTTTATCTCCAGGAAACTTGATGCCCGTTTAACTCCCATTTTTGTTCATATTATGCAGTTCCTATTTATTTATATTTTGAATTTTTTTATTTGAATGTCACCTTAGATCAATTAAAAATATTATCGCCAGTTCAAATAATTGCCACAAATATTTTTCGTTTAAATACTGTACTGCAATTTTTTACTCATTCTAATCATTATTATTTTTTGAATTTTGTTGTTATTGTAACTTTTAATTTTCAGAACTTTTATTTTTTTAACAACTTGACATATTAATTTTGAGAACGGTGCATTCCATTACTGTGCCTTTTAGAGAATAAATTATCGTAAAAATTGTAAATGTTCGGCTTTTTATCAGTTATATAACTAATGTTTTCTAATCTATAAATATTATAAAACTCAACGTCTCTCTGTCTGTCTGTTAGTGCACTTATCACTCGAGAACCACTTATCCGATTAACGTAATTTTTTTTTATTAACAGCTATGTTCTATGGCCATGTTTTAGTATATATTTTCTTACGTAAAGTAAGATAAGTAATACGCAGTGACGATAATAGTGAATCAAGTCGGAAAAAAGTTTGCCACCAGCGCGCTCTCTTGCAATACGCTGTCTAAACCGTTAAAGATGGAACAATATCATGTGGTAAAGAATTGTGTAGAATAAAAAGACCTAAAAAAACTCACCGGTAGCATATATCTATCTATAACAGAGAAATACTATTAAGTGTTTTTACCATTTAATTTCTCAATAAATAAATACGTAAAATTCGTGAGGGATGGAGGTCTTATTAAAAATAAAAGAACTAAATTATATTTCTAATTTATTCACACAGCTATTATTTACAGCAATAAATTATCTGTCTCCGCTATTACTCTTTTTATTTAACAGTGAGTTCAATATTTAGTGTATATTTCAACTCTAATTAACGTCCCTCTTATTTGTCTCTGTGCGGTTACAGTCAATTAACTCATAATCATTATCAACATATGTTCAGTCTATCTGTTGTCAACATTTGTCTTTCACTCACGCATCTAGTCAAATAGTCTAGCCTGCCAGCCACACCCTTCACTGCTTGATACTCGCAGTCGCAGATTTCCCTTCCGATGGTCACTTCTCTCGCTCTCGTCTTCTACCGCTAGGAACTCAGCCACTCATTCACTCATCAACTACTCGGCTCGGAGGCCTGTCGCACTTTTATATCGTTCACCCTGACCATCTGGAAGGTTCAAAGCACCCCGAGTCACGATGAGAGAACGAGGTCAGTAATCCAGAGCATTTTTCAGATAAACACGAAATCATTACAGCCAAGGGCAGCAGCGCACGCCGTAAAAATAATTATCGTGTTGGCTCACTTTTTGTAACAGATACGCGACCACCTTCTTATAGCTCGCCTGCTCATTCAAAACAATCCTTTGACTTGCTGCTGCCGCCATCACATAACTGCTCTCTTTCACTTCCACTCGCTCGCGCGAGTTGCGAAGCAGCGAGCGCTTAACAATACGTACCTGGCCCTTTGAAATATAATTTCCTGTGATTTTATTCATTTATAGTCTTTATGATTAACCATTTCTGTCGGCCGTTCGGTAATATGGAATCCTGAAAACGTAACTAATTTTTACATAACAGGGCCATGTAAACGATAGCGACACTTATCGGTATATTATAATAATTTAAAACTATCTACATGTCAGTTCAATTGATGCGGATTTAGGAGAGGGAATAAAAATTGAAGTAGATTCTGTAAATTCAAGTAACTAATATGATATGTAGGTACGTTTGTGTTATAGTGACCCGTGTTCAGAGTAACTTTAGGTGACCATGTGTGTGTGTGTGCGTGTGTGTGTGTGTGCATCTCTCTGTGTGAAATGAAGAAAGAAAACGAGAAGACTTGATTCCCATCCTCTTTGCTCCAGGTGCGAAAAGTTTAAAAAATGAACCTATAACTTTGTTTTTCTTTTCGTTTATGCGCCTGACTAAGAAAATAAATTAAGCTCGTGAGAGGCCACGTTAATGGGTAAAATTTTCGGAGAACTTTTAGTAGCGCCCTTTTGTTGGCTTCGGTAGGTGCGATGAGTATTTTAAAAATGTAAGATGATAATATACCCTGTACTTTAAAATTGTTACATGGTTGTATGCCTTGCAAGAAAATGAGACCTGCAGAAACGTAAAATAGTGCTCTTTAATTACATAAGAGGGAATCGAGATTATGCAAAATATGGTAGATAAGTAAGGTCAAAATTTTGTTTTATGAATTGTTTTTAAGTGTATAATAAAATTATTTAATGTAAAACATTGTATTGGGTGGAAATATAAGGTGTACACACCACAGTACAAACTGTGCTGAATTTGAAACTAGGGAATTGCAAGACACGTTATTTTCATTATCAAAAACTGGAAAACAATTTCCTATGTGGTACATAGTTAAAATGTTATTATAACATTATTAAAACACTAGTTGCGATTCACGAAACAAAACAAAATAGGCTTACTACATCACATTATTTGCCTGAAAATATTTGGTTTCAGATTTATAGAACTTTTTAGAAATATCCGTTTTTCCGTATATATTTGTTCTCTCTTGGTGCCATCATTCTTGATGCAATTGATGGATATGGAAAGTGTTACACAATATCTTAACTTAAAAATTGTGTAACAATGCAGATCACATAATGCGCCTAAAAGGATTCTAACTTATTACTTCCCGGTCAGAAGATAGGCAACCTGCCCATCACGTGTCCCGGATGAGATGGGAAATGGTGAGGTGGAGACATGAAATATGTGGACCTCGATCGCAGTATAATTGAGTTAGAAACAAACTAGTTTGCATTGCTTACAATTGCAAATTTGCGTTTCCCGCTTTCGTAATTCTGTTTGCAATTCGCTGTGAAGCTCGTGACGATTTGCAACGTTTGCTTTCGCAGCCGTACCGGGGAAAGTTTTGCCGTGGGGAAACAAACGCTCGTAGTTATCTCTTTTCGCAGGTATCGGGTGGCCTCTGTATGGATTGTACTCGATAACAAGCTTGTGCCCAAACAACAAACACATAACCACCGCCTGCCGTTTCAGAAATGTCGTCGGGAACAGAGGGCTTGTTAAATTAGATTAAAACAGAGATGATTTTCTTCGTTTGCCAAAGGAACTTGTTACCCTGAGATTCTCGACTTTATTAGGGATCTAAACGCGTCCTAGCTCCGTAACCTAAAACCGTAAGCCTGAAAAATACTCTTTATAACTGAGCATTTCCATGTTTCTCTTATATCCTAAAACGGGTTGAAAGCATAAAATTTTTATGTGAACTAATTAAGAAAATTTTTTATTCCGTTGTCCACAAACTCTTTGAAATATAACGTATATTAAATAGCTGTTCTTTAATATGAAACACTTAGATTTCGTAAAATACTGACTGTTCCCACCGCTCCGCTAGCATGGACTACAGAATTATTGTTCAGGTTTTTTTTTTTTTTAATAAAGTTGAATTTTACAGAATTTAATGGGGAAACAACAGCTTTAATTTTACATATTTATTTATTGAGAAATTAAATGGTAAAAACGCTTATTAGTATTTCTCTGTTATAATTTGGTATATGCTACTGCGGAGTTTTTTTAGGTATTTTTATTCTACACAATTCTATACTACATAATATTGTTCCATCTTTAACGGTTTAGACAGCGTATCGCAAGAAAGCGCGCTGGCGGCAAACGTTTTTCCGACTTGAATCACTATAATCGTCACCTCTTATTCCTTATGTTACTTTACGTAACAAAATATAAACTAAAACCTGGCCAGAGAAAGTAGCTATGAATTTAAAAAACACGTAAATCGAATAAGTGGTTGTCGAGTGATAAGCGCACTAACCGACACAGACAGACAGAGAGACGTTGAGTTTTATAATATGTATTGATGTATGAAATAAAACAAATATATAATTACAAATCGTTGTTTATTTTTTTATATTATCCTCTGTGTTTTCCTTGATGGCATATCTCTGCAATACATTATGACCGAAGTAATTTCTAGCGAATTACCCGCATTTGAAGTGTCATTCAAAGAACATATACAAAGAAAATGTTTAACCAAAAATATAACAGGTCGTCTATATTTTACTATTTCTTAAGAATGTGATTTTTTTTACATAAATACAAGAACAAAGTAAAAATCAAACAAGAACAGACAATTGTATGATGGTATATTTAAAGTTAGTTTTTACCATCTCCGTGATGTTTTAGAATCTTAACCTGATGACGTTGTTGATATGTGGCATTGAATGGCGAATCAAAAATTTGATTCAGTATCTGAAACTTGACATTTGACCAAAAAAAAAAAGCCATCTTGCTTTTGGGTTTGGAAAATCTGTCTTCTAAAACGTGATGCACTAGAGAAGCCTGAATAGAACAATATTTGTTTCAAGTAATAATTGGTTGTTTGCCAAAACGAATGAATGTGCTGTTAAAAACAATAAAAATTGTTCTAATACAAAATCTGTGTAAAAAAAATTAATATTACACAATATATTACATAACGTGGTTGCCTCATTGTATCATTTTCGAAATGTTTGTAAATATTCTTATGTGAAGTCACTACTCTATAATAAAAGTATTTATTGCCAAAGGAAATCATAATCGAACAATGGTGTCTATACCGAAATATTTGATCTAAACTCATTCAAAATGTAAGTAATAAAAGGTTTCAAATATTGTGTAATGATGGAAGCAATGAAAAATTTATTTATCACAACCAAAGGGATGGTGTAATAATAAATATAAATTAAGTGTGTGAGGAAATTATAAACAATTACACACTTAACGTGAATAAATTTAATTGCTACAAATATTTAAAATGCAACTGTACACAGATTTAGACCCGCAGTAGCTGACGTCGAAATGAGAATTTTATCATCACGTATCAAAATTCTGACCCTGTGAAATCTAGTGTGATGTATTTAACACATAAATGTTATTTATTATAAAATTATATTTGATCAGTTTTATACTTAAAAACACTTAATAAATCAAAACAATTGCCTTTATATCTGATGTTTCCGTCAATGAACTAACAATAAACACTTTCCACAAATTTATTACCTGAAAATGTATTTATATACACAAGGTTGGGGCACAAATTTAAAAAAAATCAAACTAAATAACATTAACTGCTTTATATTGCTTACAGAAACGTGATATGTCAGAACGTTAAGTTTTGAGACCATGAACTGATGGTTGTATACTACAAAATCGCAATGCTGTTGTGATAGAAATTTGCAGTTATTGGCTAGCAAAATAAGTGTTTCGTTATGTCAAGCGCATAGAACTTCCTTTCCTTGGGAAAAATTGTCATGTAAGAGAATGTAAATCAGCTGGGGGAAATGCCGTGAAATTTACTTCTTCGTGTCACTTAGGTTCTCATTGTTAAAAGATTTCTTCATCTACTACAGAATTATCTGACTATATCTGAAATAAATCTTATCTTTTTGTGCGTGGAACTCATTCATTATCTGCAGGTACAGTGTAAAGAAGTCATTTTTTTTACCACCCAGACGGAGCTTATGTTTTGTATTACTTCGACTTCGAAGCTGCTAATACAATATTTATAAGTGTTAACTTGAACTTAAAGAGTGTGTCTGTTCAAGGAAACACTTCTTCTCGCCGTGATCGTATCTCCAAGATAGATATTGGACTTCAGGTTGTTGGGAATTTCCCAGAAATACTGCTGGACCAGCCGGCGTAGGCTGGCGTGCTCGAGAACTGAATCGGTGGTTCACATCCGAAATGCGTACTGCACGTTACGATAAGAGGAGACATTACTCGAGAACCGTTTTTTCTGAACATTGGAAGTTTTAGTTGTGATGCTGCTAAAGGTGACGATGTGTTCGTCAAGCATGTTTCCCAACGTCAAGAATGTTATATTCTGGTTTCTCTGCTGTATAGATTTGGTATACAGGATACGACAAGTAATCCTGGTAGTGGACTTTTGGAAATGTGTTTTCTCCCGTCGTGCTCACAACAACCCAGATGCTGGTGTTGCTTGTATAAACCAAATTGATGTTCTTGACATTATATGTTGGAAGACTTTTGCTCTCCATAAAAGTGTTATAAATCAGACTGCTATTGTTTGCATTTGCTCAAACTCCTGTTTTGTTTTCACGAAAGAAAGTTAAATTGGAATTGGGTGATGAAGCATGGTTGTTCCGGTAACTTTTTGGTACTACTGGTACCAAACAAATTCTGAATAATATTTTTATCGACATGATTCCGTAAATTAACTTAAATTTTTTCTAGCCGTTCACTCTTTACATCGGGCTCCGAGCCAACTGGGATTTAACTCGGTGCTCAGGAATTCTGGTCTTGCCGAAAGTGAGGCTCGGTTGGACAAACTCTTCACACGGGCGGAACTTTTAATTAACACGGCCAATTGTAATTTTGCTAGGAACCCTTTTCCCTTTCAGAGGATATAAATTCAAATATAGTTTTTTATTACTAATGGCAATTACAAACCCGTGACTTTTCCCTTTTATTTATTTTTATAGAAGTAAGAATTGTTTTTGTATGCTTGGCCTTGCGTCTTAAACCCGCAAACTTAAAGATGTTTAGGAAAATATATTTACAGTAAATGGAATCATTGAAAGCGAACTATTAACAGGCGCTGATAGCAATTAAAGTCTCCCATTAGCATCTAGCGGACTCACGCCGACGACTAGCAGCAGTTCTTTCTCCTTTGGAAAGTCGAAGGAAAATAGCGTTATTGAATCCTTGTGGAAGCGCCGTTTCTAGTTAAACGTCGCCACACAGAAGCAGCAGCACAGAAAATGATTGAATTTTTTTTCTCCTCACATTTTTGCTACATTTTTCACTGTTGATAACTACTTTTGCAAACCAGCATTGTAAAGCACGCAAGTAAGTATGTTTTTTAAACACAAATTTTCTTTTAAAACTGCCCTATATGTCAAGCGATAATGGTGGCATGCTACTATATTGCAGTGGAAATCGTGTCAAGCTGCATGCCACGTACTCTTATGAGCAACTAGAACTAAACTGGAGTTAATAGAAACTATGATAATAATAAACTTAATACCTAAAGAGTATTTCAAATTGTTGACTGAAAATCTCGAATATAATTAGATTAGCACTATCAGTAAAATAAAACATAAATGGCGCTACTTCATGTTTTGGATTTTTTGTCTTAGGAAGTTTCTAGGAGAAAAGGTTATCCGTCAATACAAAAAGGCGAGGTTGAATACGGATCAAAATACCTTGCATTAAGTTAACTTTCAGGAGGACCTACGACAGTTTTTAAAGTGTGACCGTTTGTTTTAAATAAGAGGCAAGTAAAAGAAAATTTCTGTATTTACTATGGAAGTGCTGTTTAATCACAAAGCAGTTAAAAATAGATTTGTATTTCTCTATTAAACTGACGTAATGTCACCCTTGATTGTATGGAAATTTGGTCATGGGAAAAAAATTTGCAAACAACAAACGGAATGACTCTCGTTCGTGCAAAATGACAAGAGTGCAATGCTTTCTTTTCTGATCAGCATGCTGAGTTATCACGCTTCATCGCACCCAACCTCTTGTTTCCCACGCGCGCTCGACAGCGCCTCTCAATGTAATTACGACTTTCGCGCAATGAATCTCGAACCTTCATGCGTGCGTTCACATCAGTGGTTATTTTATCTCTGGTCCATATTTCTGCCTGACGCACTGCCTCGGTCGAAATGAACTTACCGTAAAATTGTTCGCCTAAGTATTTTTTCACTGGAATAATTAAAACCATAGCCGATAAAAATAATTAATAACAAGAACATTCAATGTTTACTCATTCTGTACTTTCACGTGTTATCCTATACAAATTTCAAAATGACGCACAGGTCACCTCATTTAAGAACAGATTACCGACTCGTATCAGTCCTTGAATTAGCAGTTCATGGCAGTCTCCAATAAAAGTCATGTGTAAATTTTGGTATTTGGAAATTTCTGACAGACATAAAAGATCAGCAAAATTATTGCATTTGTTTCCTTATACCTTTGCACTAAAATTTTCCGCCTTAGGTAAAAATTACGTTACATTTTTCATGTGTCAATTGGTTTAAACTGTGAAATTATCCAGAACCTAAATATGTTATTACGTGTTGGTTCTAACACGTACATACGTTAAGCATAAATTATATATAAATTTAACTGGCGAATCGGCCCGGCTTCGCCCGGTACCAATTTAGTTTTTACAGCGATACTTTGAAAGACAAAAATGGTTACTATGGGTCATCCTTAAAATATAGAAATATGCTACCACGGACTTTTCTGTAGACATTTTTGAGAGTTACAATTCTGTAGTACATTAATTTGATGTATGTTTTATGGTTTAGTCAGCGCAAGCCATGTAAGCTCCCTAAATGCGGTTTTTTACGACTTGATTACAAACGGTTCGACATTTCTCTACTATCCTTACATTAAATATAAATCTATTATACACCAAAACCTCCCTCAAGAAATGTTATAAATTATGTCGGAAACCGCATCAAAATCCATGAAGTAGTTTGGAAGTACTAAGCGAATACACAGACAGACTTTGTTTTATACTAACATGGCACTTTTCATACGACTTTGTAGCCTGCTAACTCCTACCTCTATGCCAGTTCCATTTACAGCGTGTGAAAACGCTTTCGCTATTCAAAAATATATTTACGTTATCCACTTTGCAGTGGTCGAACGTAGACTTACCAGCTCCGATACTATGCTGTTTGATCGTCTGAAGTGCTAGTATAATGTAGCGCGGTTTTTCTGAGCTGAACGACGTTTTTACGACCCAGTGATTTCGCGTGGCGACGGACAGGGCCGGGCAGGTGACCAGGCTCCAACTTCTGAATGCTATTCGATCACTTATTCTTTCTTGGGATAATTCAACAGCGTGACACGTTCGCAGGTGCTCGGGGTCACGTGAGGGACAAACCACTCTATGGTTTTCAATGTACGAGAGACAGGCTGCGTGTTTTCTCCGACTCCCAACACGGCATCCAAATGCAATGTGGCCAGCGTAATCACCAGCTCCTGCCTAGCTCCTATTATTATTTTCTTATAATCTTCGGCGTAAATGGGAACACTATAGTCATCTTAGATTCCCCAGTCTACCATCTTGGATGCAGAGAGATGGTTGCGCGTGAGCGTTAGGTAATTTTTTATCGACGAAGTTATACCGACATCTCGCGACAGGTCGACCGCGATGACATTTATCTCGTGCATTACGCGTTCGAAAATGTGCAGAATCCCATTTCGAACCATCATGGTGGTGGTCGGGTGGATCCAATCTGCCTTCGTTAGCCTGCCTCTTATGCGCGCAAAGGACTGGCTAGGCAAGGTGTAAATATCTTGACGATGTATAGGTATTCGAACCATCCTTCCGAGAGTGAAAAGCCCGACAAGATAATGCTCGTAACAGTGCATTTCGATTTTATCAAATTTATCGTCGAATTCTAGGCGTTGATCCACGTCGAGGATTTCGTCCACCGTTGCGATTTACTTTTAAACCGAGGACGTGGAGAAACTTTTCATTTTTAGGTGTTAGCGTAACGATTCCTCGTAGCTTACTGATCTCGGGTTCGATGTACCGCACGCATTTATACAGGTTTGTTTTCCCAGCGAAATTCAGTCCCTCGTTTCAGGTGAAGGCGCAAAGTGATTTTTTATTTTCAGAAATTGATCAGTTCGTCGTTTTGGTCCGCAATGGAAATTGCTACTTCGTAAATGCTGTTTGCGATAATTGGAACTTAAATGAGCGTTTTTGGACATTCTTCGATTTTATGTCCAGGACCTACGGTGGGGGAGAACGCATAAATAGTGCTGCTCGGTTTCCGATTCACGTAACTTCAACTTGCCAAATTACAGTTTATTCGTATGACATTAACCGGAAAGATGTTGACCGTGGGTTCGTCATGGTCTTTTTTTAAATGTACCATGGGTTATCATAGCTCCACAAATTAAGGGCTGCGGCGTTGTAAGGGGCACAGCAATATCTTCGATTTTTGCACTCGTGAAATCTTATGGGGTAAGTCTCGATGAGCTGTCAAAACGACGGGAAATGGCAATGCTTGTGAAGGTCTACAAAGTTCGTTCCGATGAGGCAAGTAAAGCGAATCGCTGACTCTTGGCGTCTTCCAAACACATGCACAGGGTAATACGGAATTATGGCAGACTCCAGCATTGCCGTAATTTCCTCGTATTGATTATTTCCCTCGTCCCAACTTAGTCCATTTTGTATGTCTGCAGGTGATACACCTGTTGCGTGGTGCGGTCGAGGTGCTTCCGTTGACACAGCGGTAAAAAAAGTTAAAACTTTGGTTTCCTCGTCTTCGTCACTGTACGAGATGGCAATCTGCTTGATGGTGTACGAGTCCAACGGGCAAAAACCTTGGATGTTACAAAACATTTCATACGAAATTTGTTATAGAAAAAAAATTTTAAGTTCCCATGCAAACGCCAAGTTTCNTCCTCGTCTTCGTCACTGTACGAGATGGCAATCTGCTTGATGGTGTACGAGTCCAACGAGCAAAAACCTTGGATGTTACAAAACATTTCATACGAAATTTGTTATAGAAAAAAAATTTTAAGTTCCCATGCAAACGCCAAGTTTCAAAAACTTTTTACTGAGTCATTTAAAACTTTATCGAGGTCCATACACATCGGGCACCTGTGTTCTGGGTTGGTTTCCTCGCCAAGTATTGCTAGTCAGTAAATTTATTTAAGGGAAGAATCTTCCACGGATACAGTTTGCGAGTAGATAGCACTTGCACGGGAACGTCATCTTCTACGGAAAGGGCGCCTTCTACGGGGAGTGCATCTTCTACGGTGATGTCGTCTTCCACGGGCGCAGACGTCGCGAGGGCTGCTCGGCGGGCCTTGCACCAACCCCTGTGATGCGGCGTGTCGGGAACTGAGGTGGTGCAGCCCTTGAAACACTCCATGCATGGGAGGCGTACATTTCTAAGAGCGAGAAAAATGACTGTTTTCCCGAAGGGGCTCGGGGTGCGTCTTATAAAGAGTTTTTAAGGGGAAAATATACAGTCCGCCCTCGCGATTAAAGTAGGCCGCCGATTGGCTGGAACGAAGGTTTCCGAAAACACCCGATTAATTAGCCAATTAGAAACATTGACAGAGCAATTAAATATATTGGAAGGGGTGGAGGGGAACTGACTAATTAGTCAAAAGAAGGTGAGAGACCAACTCCAGTAACGTATATACAAATGACAAAAGAAAAAACAAGATGGCGGATGGTGGCTGTGATGTCTACCAAGATGGCGGCCTGAACCGACCAATATTTTGGACTGTGGTTGTGACGCCTACCATGATGGTGTACTGCACCTACTAATATGACGGAGTGAGTATGGGTGGAGGAAAGTGTGGGGACCTCCAAAAATTTAAGTTTTTTAAATAAAATTTTTTTATAAATTTTTAATTAATTTTTTTATATTGTTTTAATAATTTGTTAATATTTTTAAATTATTTTAATATTATTTTTTTATAAAATATTTAAAATTGTTGAGAAATAATTGGGATTTTTTTAGATTTGTTTTTTTTCCCCCCCTTCAAAAAATTTTAAGGGTCAATGTCACATGGATTCAAGATGACGGTCGGCCGGTGCCTATATTTTACACCAGACGCCGATGCCCCAGACTCATCACAATCATACTACTTCCGTCTCTTATGAATGAGCTGTCGACCAGAAATTACACCCTTTCTATCTACGTACATAAATTACATGTACCTACTTTGCATAGGTAAATTACTAAGCATTGTAAGGATGTCTAGTTTGATGCAATAAGGTGTAATAATACATCTTGGCAGTGCGCCAATATGGTCGACCAGATATCCTTGGTCTGATTTCTTGCTTCCATTTTTGATCCGAACTTTTTTTTTGTAACAGTTACAATACGTGAATATTTAACTATAGGGTTTGGTATTCGTCAGCTAAGATTCCGAATGTAAATGTAAAAAGTATATAAAATAAAAACTTCATAAAAAATTTTATAACTGTTACAAAATCAGTGTAGCAGAATTATAACGCATATTCTGTGGTGCTACGAACTTTTTTTTTCTTACATTTATTTTAATGTCTTGCATCAGTTTTCATTTGCGAAAAGAAATAAAAGTAAAGAAAAGTTATCTTCTAAATTAATAGCGAAATGTGTATCGGTCCAAAAGTTTCATTGGGCCCGAAAACTGCCAAAGCGTGTATTTACCCATGAGTCGCTGCTGTGTCTGAAATGGGACGAGAAGGCAGATACATGCCGTTTGTGTCATGTAGTCAGCCAGTTACTTTCCAGCCCCTGTTCCTCCAACATTTCCAGTCCCTGTTCCTCCAACATTTCCAGCCCCTGTTCCTCCAACATTTCCAGCCCCTGTTCCTCCAACATTTCCAGCCCCTGTTCCTCCAACATTTCCGGCCCCTGTTCCTCCAACATTTCCAGCCCCTCTTCCTCCAACATTTCCAGCTTTGTTCCAGAGCTTCTTTTCCTCTGGTGGCTGGCTGTCCGGTTACATTCGTCGCTGCGTCGAACGTCCCCAAACCCACGTGTCGCTTAGAAAATGTTGCTGTTGCAGGGAGGGACAGGGGGACGTGACTGGGGGAGCAAAATCGTACAACACACACCTCCAGATCTAGATGATAAATATAAAAAAAACCATTTAAATTGTGCAGTGTGACCTCCATAGCCACGCCTTATTCACAGGGAAACCCGGAGGTTCTTTTGCTGCTAGGTTTCCGTGTCAATTAAAGGAGTTTTACCAACGGTATTTTTCAGACACACATTATTATCAGTTTGCTCTTACCGTGAAATAAGAATGACGAAGAATAGAAAGACCTATAAGTCAGCTGCTATTGCAAAAGAATCTGTGGAGTGAAAACTTTAATAAGATATAATTGGCGCGTTTATAAAATCTCGGAAAATTCAAACGTCACTGAAATATTAGAGAGGCGAATGTTAGTTTTTTTAACACTTGCTGAATTTTTTTTGTTAAATTATTTTTCATGTAGAATTTTTGTGGTAGATCGATCGGTTGCTTGCAGTTTAAATTCTTGGCGTTTACTTCCATTCACGTGCACTTGCCAATGACAAAAGTATAATTTCGCCAAGCAAAGCTAGCCAGTGCAGTTAATTTCAAATATGGGTACGGTATCTTCCCTTAGATCAAACCTCAATTTCCACTTCCCTTATTTAACCCCTTTCCACATTACCGCTAAAAAAAACACTTAATGCATAAGTGTACAGTGAACGCGAATCTTGTACGATCTTCAGCTAGAGGTGAAATCATATTCTTGCCCACTTCTGGTAGTCGATTTGAACAACGTCTCCGCTTTCTCTTCTTACATTCTCATTTCTCTTAATGTGAGAATGTTTACCCATGAATGTCTTTTTAACACAGTTGTCTTCCAGTTAATCGAACTTACACGTCTGAAGATGTATTCAAGCATGCAGCATGTGGTGTCATTTAGTGCATTTACCTTTCTAGTTTCGTTACGCTAACAGAACATGGCTTTGTCCATTTAATTTTCCTTTTAAGATCAAGTCAAATTTATAAGTTTTCAATTTGTTTAAGTGGATGTAGAGATTTACCAAAAAAAAAGTGACACTCGGTAAAATATTATGTTCATTTGACAGTGTTTGCGTAATCTGTTTCATAACGCGTTGAAAGGAAAACTGCTGCCTCATTAACGAATCTACGGATCAACTTTACTTTGCCAGATTAAAACTTATTCCCCAGCTGGGAAACACATATTTCGTTACCCTTCAAAGTGATGGTGCCTTAAGCAATTCAGCTACCGAGAGGTAACATTCTTCCAGAGAGGAAATTGTCCGTCGGTATAAATTATGTATGCTGGCTAATTATACATTAACGTTTTGTAACTCCTCATTAATATCTTTTTAATACCTGTAGTTGGTGGTTGTCTTCACTTGCTTGTACCATCTCACACCAGCCCTACCTCTGCCTTCAGCATCATCATCATCATCATCCAGAGCAGGCTTCCTCAGTTTGTGGAATTTAATTACTTCCTGTAACTTTACGCCTCCCGCCGACTTTATTCACTTTCATCGCAGCAGTTCTCAAGTTACTTTAGTCTCCTGTAACTTTATCGCCCACAAAACTCGGTCGCTACTTTATGCGATGATATGAAGTTTTTTCCTACCTACCGATTTTTTTTTTTTTTTTTTTTTTTTTTACCTACGCCGACAGGGTGTTTATTTTTCAGCTTCTTTCGTGCAAAATTTTGCCATGGAAATGCAAAAATAATTACAATTAAAGGAACACGCTTTAAATTTTCTGTCCGTACTTTTTACTGTTGGTTTACAGTATATCTTCAAAGACGGATTATATAATTTATTAACTTGCTCTAATAATTACTTTAAGGTAGGCATAAAATTACAAAATACTTTAAGGCTACATTTTTTTTTTTTTACAAAAAATACAGTACATTCTGAAACGCTATAGCCCTTTGATTTATTCATCTTAATCTTCCATGCTTTAATATTCGTCTCTTTTATGAAGTTTCACGGGGTCATGAAATAAGCTACAAATAAGTTTTTGAAAATGCCGACAATTTTTTATGGAAATAGTTTGATTGGTAAATTTCACGTAATATACCTTTCAAACGACGTATATCACGCTAGTTTGATGATAACTGCGTAAGTTAATAGAACATGGTAGTTCAAGAGGATGTTTAATTTTTCCTGGACCGCTGTAATTTCTCGATACATTAACGATTACAGGTTTCGCGTAAGAATTATTTTCTTAGCATTTGAGTTGGAGCCTCCTTATTAAACTGCGGCAAGCTCCGACTCTAAGACCAAGATAATCAGTGTCGTATTTATCTTATACCTTCACAAGAGTCTTACAGAGTAACCTTCGTGATTTGTTTGTATGTGTGTGTGTTTATTTCGTATATCTATAGCAACCGCGTGGTCAAAAATGCTTTAACATTTAGTTATTTAACTGTTCAACATAGTCTCGTCGTGACATTTATTCTTCGCATACAGAAAGGTTGTGAAATAAGGGCAAACGTGAATCGCTGTGTAAATCCTGATACTGTATATTAACCCCCGCAAAAAAAAACTGTGAACGCTTTTATACTACGCACATAACACAACTGGTCCCTCAACAACTCATACAACATTTTTGAGGTGTTCCGTATGCAAAACGAGATAGTAGACCTAATACTACTCTCAGCCAAAGTGAACTAGATGAAGGTGTCGCCTACAACGTTAAAACCAGCGGTGCAAAACATTTTTATGTGAAAATATCGGCCACTTAGCGAAATAAAAAAAATCCAATATATTGTTTTTTAATTAAAAACTAGAAGTGAAACACCTTTATTATCCCTGCGTAAACGCCTGTTCTATTGGTCAGTGTGTAACCATACATCCCCTCCTATTGGTACGCATGACACCCAGCATGCTAACTGTGCTTTACAACGTTTATTGTTGGCTGATTTTGCCCGACAAATGTATTCTCTTGAGAAAAAGGTTCTTGCAATCAGACGTGCCATTTCGTGTGGTTGTAAAAAAAATATATTTACACAAGAATTTGATTTTTGTCGGACTGTGGTGTTTTTGTGAGTTCATGTTAAGGGGTATGATCCCCTCCACCTTCAATCGTTTTGCAGAATCTTCGTAATTAAACTTTGTGATCGGACATAAGTAATCAAAGCCTGGCATGACATACAGGACTAATTTACAGGATTTTTTTTTAGTTGAACGGTTCAATTTGCATCCATATTTTCACGTGTGGAAGTGAAATTACTAAACACTGAGGGGATCTTTAAATGCGGTTAAAGGCAGTTCACTGTAAACTAAGCACTTTTGAAAGCCCTGCATTGGATCTCCTTGTATGCACGTTGTGTAATCTTCCACCATACGTACAATTGATAGTGGCATGGGCCTGATCACTTAATTCATCCGTCAGTCAGGAGAAACTGTGAAATTTATCAACAAGGTAAATATTTTACAAAATTTGCTGTTTCTTCAACTTATGTGCATTAAAAAAACAGAAAGTGAAATAAATCGTTTCAGTATTCGCATACGTTTACCTGATACTTTGATTTCAACGCCAAGACGAGGAACTACTTTCCCTCGACCGTTGCCAACTTTACTGCGCCCATGCTAGTCAGTGTGCCCGTTAAAAAAATACGCCGGCATGGGCAGTGACATTCTTCAGGGATTGTTCTCAAAAGTTCTAACTTTACCGGGAACAGTCTTTGCATGTGTGTAGCGAATCGCATGAGAAAACGAAGCTGTGCCTTGACAAGCTTGGTTTTTTAATATGTAATATGGAAATTAAGTTATGGAAGAATAAAGGTAAATCCAAGATGGCGGGAACCTCTCCCATTAAACTCTTACGGAACGATGCATCTATGTCCGTGTGAGTTATGTTTTCAAGCACAAATAAATTTTCAAAATAGCTTTTATTGAGCTTTACTCTACTGTAGTTCTCAAAATTTTAAAAAGGAAAGTTGGACGCCAAATAAGATGTATATATTTATTATAGTCTGTTCTTAGTTTCTTCACACTATTTGAATCAGACCTTTGAAAAATCACCCCGAACACATGTTTGGTTCTTTATTAAATATGCCATGTATCACGAGTGGTTGATACTTTTGTTAACATGAAATTATCTAATTTTTTATTAAATTTAACTTTTAATTATATTTTATATAAATTATCATATTTTATTTCCAAGTAATTTGAACAAAAAGAGGAGAAATTAGGTGTGTTGGTAATGCCAAGTAATAAATAGTTCCCATGCAAAATATTATGAAACTGAGTTCGCACGAATGCGGTGTGCTGTCCGTTTGGTGTAATGTTCTAGTTTTGTTTGCACGAGGCGGACGAATATTCTAAGCAGGGCTCTAGAAAAGTTGGAAGTAACCGCGAATGTACTTTACCGTTATTTATGTTTGAAATTAATTAATGAAAATGTGACCCATAATTTTAATTATATTTTAGAGACAATTATCATTTGACTTGTATTACTATCGCTTTTTAGTCATTCCCGGGAGGTTATCCAGAAATAATTCCCATTTACTCCATCTGGTAAACAAATAAAGGTACTCCGCTAATATTACAGCCGTTCAATCATTGCAGTGATATGCTATGCCTTATCGAAAAATAAATTTCAACGATGAATGGTGAATACATTTTATGGCTTAAAACTGGTTCTAGGCTGTTCACGGTAAAGTGAGCACTTTTCAAAGCCCTGTTTAAGGTCTACTTGTATGCACGTTATGTATTGTTCCGCCGTATGTAAAATTAACAGTGGCATGGGTTTTATGACTTTATTCGTGCGTCGGTCAAGTGAAACTGTAAAATTATTACAAAAGTAAATATTTTACAAATCTGCTCATTTTTACACTTTGATGTATTAAGTAAAACAGAAAGCTAAAGAAATAATTTAAGTTATTACAAATGGTTACCTATCACTTTTAATTTGACTTTAAGATATGGAACTACTTTCCATCCATCGTTACCAAATTTACTGGCGCATGTCACTCAGTGCGACCGTTAAAATATATGCACGTAGAAGCAGCGACATTTTTTGTAAGGTTTATTTCAAAAGTGCTCACTTTACCGTGAACAGCCTTTACACTGCACTGATTTCTGTTTTTCCTGTAAGCTCCCTTGTTTCCCCCTGCCCCTCAAACACAGTGGGTCCACCCCTCAACAAGGACAGCATTAATAAAAAAAAAAAGTGGCGAGCTCCCAGTTACATTCCACAGCGGCAGCGTCCTCTCAAACCTTCGCACTTCGGGGATCAATGCGTGCGCTCTGTGATGTATGCGTCGCAACGATCCTAGTTATCCCACCCATCAGCCTGCGTGTCGTTCCTCTCTCTCTCTCTCTCTCCCTCTCTCTAGCTCTCTAGCTCTCTCATGGGGCGCCATCATTCACGCTTTCGATGGACGCTGAAACCTGCCGGGGGCATCACTCACCCACGCGCGCTCGGAAGGGCGAGGAGGGGGTGCCTCTTACAAATATGGGCGTATCTTCAAACATCCGCGACCCGTTATATCTCTCGCCTTTTTATCAACTCCCCGGGAATAACCACTCGTCGTTCCTCGTCCTCTGTTTGTGCGCTCCGAATGGGAGAGAGCTGCCAGTTTTATGCGCCCTTTCACAGTTACAACACTGGGTGTGAAGAGTCCTATAGAGGCGAAGCCACTGCAAATTTCGTGCCCGCGTTTTCCGACCCTAGTTTTGTTTTTCCTGTCTCTGCGTACAGCGACTTTGAAATTTCACCTGCGTCGTGTTATGGCGCCGCCGCCGGTGCGTGGGGATATTAGCAGCTATAGTAAATTCGCGGTGTCTCCACACTTCACACGTGTTTAATTATTTCGTGAATACGAAATGTACCACAAGCGTACCTTTTTTTAATTTAATTTAAATGTTATTTGTATTTTTTTCATAGATCATAATGATTCATTTATAAATAAATATTGAATGAAAATAGTGAGAAAACAAGTGTGTTGACAACGCCTAGCAAGTAGTTCTCGTGCAAAATATTATTACAACTGAATGCGCACGAGTGCGGTGCGTTGTCCTTCAGTGCAATTTTCCAGACTTGGTTAAGCTTAGTTGTCTCGAGGCGGATGAATATCCCGAAAGTAGATCTTTAGCAGGGCTTCGGTAAAGGGAACATATGAAATATATTCAGGGAGCCCAACAAATTATACCTGCCCTTCAAAAAGTTTCCCACCGCCGGTATTACTGAGTTACAAGGTTGCTCTCTGCCCTAATAGGAAATATGGGATGAAAATACACTNAGTTTCCCACCGCCGGTATTACTGAGTTACAAGGTTGCTCTCTGCCCTAATAGGAAATATGGGATGAAAATACACTCTGGCTGAGCAGAATACCGCACCTCTCATTCCAGTGCTTCTTTGTAATGAACATACAGTCCCGGCGAACATCTTTCATGAGAAACCAAATTACAGCTAGTGAAAAAATTTTTTAAGTGTGCAGAAAACATAGGAAAAAGAAGGGGGGGACAGGGAGATTGAAAAATTTATAAGCACAGGGAAAACACCGCGAAATGCTTATTTGTGCAAGTTTTTAATTTTTATGACAACAGAAAAATGGAAAACGATTATAAAGTACACACTTCTATAACCGTGTCACACTTAATCATTTTTGGCTTACCTGTGCGGTTTTGTATAAACAGTTTAATTAATTTTTGTTAACTATTTTTTTAATTACTTTTTAAGTATGGGGTGTTGGTGCAAGCGCAGTGCGACTGTAACACGAGGCAGTCGACCAGTATGCCTATTTAGTGCTACTTTTGTTCGGAATATATTTTTATTTTAAATTTTGTTGTTAACGCTTAGGAACAAATTTAGTTAGTATATGTCAGTTCGTGCTGCTGTTTTGCTTGGTGCTAAATTTTAAATAGCAGTTTTTTTTCGGAAATGATTTGTGATCTCTGATATTTTATAAATTGAGAAATTGACAAGCTTGTTATTTAATTGTCTTGTCTATAATTTCATTTTCAAGTAGTGTTGGTAATAATATATGTTTGGCAGTAATGGTTTAAATGTAAAATGTTAGTGCCTACAGAAGGTGAATTTTTTAGCATTAAAATGGGTTCATTATTTACTTTCTTCTTCCACTGTGACTATTATGTTACACTTGAAATGATAATGTCCTAATCAAGTGTGTACTGAAGAATATTTTGTGAAACTTTGTTAATAGAAGCTTTGAATTATTTATGAAATGTTTTAACTACTTGCCTGAAAAAAGTCAAAAACTGTGCGAGTTCGCAGTACAAAGTGAGAATGATACCGTTTTCCTTTCCATAAATTGTTTGAAGTATATAGGGAATATTGACAGGAATTTTCTTGTGTTCATTTCTGCTTTTAATTGATATTACTTTCATAAATATTGTTTTTACTGTCACTGCTTCTTGAATTGGAGTCTGCTTGCTGGAAAAAAATGACGGGGTGAACTCAGGTAAAGGAAAACTTCAAATCAAGAACATTCTGGAATCCTGTTATCACAATATATCGCTCTCTCTTTTTCTAAGAGCTGAAATAGAAATGCGTCACTATAGTCAATAAAGGATGAGGGAATAATTAGGGGATAATGTTTGGTTCTCTTATGGCAACGTTTCGTTTTAACGTTGCTCTCCTAGAGCAACGTTTTAGCACAAATGCATCTCGCCCAAGCACAAGCGATTACAAGCTGCGTACTGTCGAGCCAGGTAACTAACATGAAAACGCAGAGAAAATGTACACTGGCTTCGTTTCTCTTGGTATTACTTATATTATGTTGCTACACTCTCTTTCTCGGAATATCTGACAAAAAATACTGCTTTTTTTTCCTGTAGGTTTATTGGTTCTTGAATTGGTACTGAAACACAAGGAGCTTTTTTAATTTCTCGGTCGCCTTAGAACGAGCTTCGCCCATTTAAATAAATTAATACTTAAGTGTAAATTCACGGTTTTCTTATACTGCTGGATACAGGTGGTAGTTATGTACAAAACTATGTGTCATAATATTAACTTCGTCGATATTTATTTATAATACGCACGAGTGGTTTAAATTTCTGTGTAGCACTTCATCTCTTGAAATTGTTAATTAAAAACTCAAGGACCTATTATCTTTCATACCTTAGTGGTAAGTTGGATATTTGTATGGTGAATCAGGGGGAGAGAAGAGATGCAGTCTACATTTCCCTCATAGTCTGATTCGTGAAAAAAACTCATTTCAACTAATTAGTTTGAATTCAAGTAAAATGAATACCTACCCAGTATTCAAACAGATGATGTCAAAAAAAGGTGTAAATTCATTAGTTGGTAATCTGTCACCTCAGTTACTTCACTGGCATTTATTATGATATGTGATTGCAGAAAACTATACAAATGTTGAGTTAATGCAATCGCTTGGGGCGCGATCCATTGATCCATGACGGCAGTTAGCCTGCTTACGTTTTTCAAGCACAGTAATCAAAGATTATTTTTATAAATTATTGCGAGAGCTATTTTTTCTCCTTAATAAAGTCGTTCCCTCTAGCACTTGTTAAGTTGCCACGTATTATGTAAAAATAACGTGAATGTTTCTTTTTCATGACTGGCCTTATTTTGTCTGCAAACAGTTCGTATATATGTGTTCCGAATGTATTTTAATAAAACTTAATGTGTTACAGATTCGACATTAAACTGTAGATCTGGCAACAGAATCAACTACATAGAAGACAATGAAACTATGTAAGTCGTGATTTAATATCTTTTGACAAAGTGAACACTTTTGAAGTCCTCTCATTTGGAATAATAGTCAATAAATAGATTTAATTGTAGCCTAAGACTTTAACTTTAGAGTCCGATTAAATATATACGCTGTGTTTATTACTTGCATGGAAATATTTATTTTAAAAAGTTAAGGAAGAATAAAAAATGGCTGATAGGGATAAAGTAACTAGGGCCTCTAAAGAGCTCACATTGCCGAGAAAAGCCGACACACATAAATGTTTTGTCATCAATATAATTATTCATAGTCATGTTTATAAAGGCATAAATCTGTGATAAAGTTAGAGAGGTTACGTGCATGATTCTGGACGACACCGAGAAAAAGATATAGTTTCAGATACCAAAAAAAATTCTTGCAATTATATGTTCACACTGAACAATATTTTGCTAACTCAGCTAATCTCATCTTGCTCCTCGCATCTGCATTCACTCCCTTGAAACAAAAAGAATATTTTAAAATAATTTGTTGATCCTAACATTTATTTGGTTGTTCCGAAATCGTCTTCGTGTATTTGTTAAACGTAACAATTTTACAATTATACTCAACTAATCGGTTTGGTCGTTGTAAACATTGTTAATATTAATATCATACTAGAGTCAAATGAATTTTTTTTAATTGAATAAGAATTTAGTTATTTATAACAATCTTAATAGTCTAGTAACACATCATTTGTGGCAGCAAAAAATGAAGCTTAATCCAGTACCGGCATTAATTTTTCAGCTGTATGTTAATCGGATGATTTGATTGCTTTCGTTTGAATTTACAGCTCGGGAGTTTGTCTACAATTTCTGTTGCAATCAGGACAACGGCAGTGTCTGTTGGAGTATTTATTGATGCCAAATAATGGCCCAAATAATACTAATGAAACAAATTTAATAAAAAACAAGTCAAGCTGAAAATTTTACAAATATTTATTGACGAAAATATTATGTGTTAAACACTTTATCAATGTGTAAACATACCTGCTCCGCCAGCAGTCACATTTGTCAAGGCCGTTAATGTTTGATGTCTGGGCACAAACTTTACAATAACTAATTGCGGATCCCATTTCAAATCTTTCTTTTTTAATAATAGTCGTTGCTCCAATACCCGTACAGTCCCACAAATATTTAGCTACACAAATCAAATCTTACACATTTGATGCCACCAAATAAAAACATACGACTAATTTGGTCCCAGCAACAAAATAGTTAATTGGCCTTATACAAGCGTTGATGTTTGCTCCAGTCGATTTTTTTATTCAATAAAACTTTTCTTCAGTGCAAGAGTGGTAAAAATGAACGGCGAACGTCTCCAAAAAACGTTTTGTAATATTCTGGAATTTTTATATGTATTTACAAAAAAAAATGTATAAGCCTGTCACAGTCGCACATTCGTATTTGCATAATTTACATCGCTACAAAAAAATTACTCTCATTAGTATCGGAGATTAGTAGACATTTGATAGCAACGTAGTTCGGGAAAATTTCCTACTGTTGATAAGTGGACATGATAGCTTGTAAGTCCGCTTCTCCGGAGAAAAAGCGATAACGTCACGCTACAGTCAAACAAATGGTAATGGCCACGCCTTGGTGAGCGAATGGAACTGCATACGTTGTTATTGCTTTTTTAAGTCAAGAAGCACCATCTGCCATTATATCTGTAGCTTGTTTATCTGTAACCACATTCGCCCCGGAGTACCAGTATTGAAACTCATAAAATTCTCTCATCGTTACTGTTCCGCCCGACACATCAAATTTATACTCCCTCTCTTTTCCAGTTGAATCTGTTCTCTCTTTTTTTAGTTGCACAATTTTAATCCGTTTAGAAAGCTTTAGCTAATGCCAACAGCATCAGTGAGTCCCGAAAGCACAAGCTAATATATATTTGTTTTTGCAATAGGCGTGTATTTTCGTTTTTTTTTTTTTTTTTTTTATAAGTATGTTTGTAGTTTGTAGTGAATTTTTGTCATTTATGCACAACTTAGCATTCCTACATAAGGTATTTCTTCTTTCTTATTGTATTTATTTCTGTTATAAAATAATCTTTGCTGCAGTTTGTGTGTTATTGTTAGCGTTAATTTTGTATGTACAATAGAGTTGTAACTCTATTAAAGGTTTTTAAGTGGTATACAATGTCTTATGGCCTGAACTTTGTTTCCTTAATAACATACATTGTTATACATCTGCATGTGTTATTTATTAACATAACTAGAGTGCTTAAGTTTACATTTTGGCGACTGGTTCGTTAGATATGAGAATAATCTTACGTTTGCTAGCAGAATAGACTGTAGTGCTTAAAGGACAAACCTTTCGCTCCCGTACACTGATGAACGAATGAACATGAGGTAGCGTGAAGGTTGAACAACGTCGAAATGAAAGCACCCCGAGAAAAGAAAAACAACTCGCGTGAAGTTTGTGTATTCTACACTTGTGCAATTGCCTACCGTTAGCTCCCAGCTCACAGAGTCATAAAAGACTACCGATTATAGCATTAATGAGAGACCGTTGACAAGCCATTAAGTAAAAATAGGAGTGTATATGTTATATGTGACAGACAAAATTATTTCTAATCTATGATTCATTCCATTGACTCTTCACAAATGACTAATTTTAAATCCCAAGTTTCAGCGGCGCATCTCTTCTTTAATAATCACGTCAGGTCATAGGTCGTACTGTGTTTTCTATCCCATTTTCCGAAAAGTTTTGTGTCACAAAGTTTGTCCCGGGAGTTCAGGATTATCTTATATATCTGATTCACTGTTAATTGAGTTAGTTTGAACTCTATGTTTAGTTTTATTTTCCTTTCGCTTTAACAAGTGTGTCTTTAAAATATATTAAGCGGGTATTACTAATGTAGGTTAATTTTAAAGTGGATGATCAAGGTCCTAGCATGCCGTCTTCTGTCATGGTGTGACCTGACAGTGGCCCCATAGTAAGCAACATTGGTGCGTGTACTTATGTACGCGCGTCAGAAGTTATACTTCTTTGGCGCGACTAACATAAAATTTTATTACGTATGCAAAAAATGTATGTAATTATGAAAACCATAAAATGACCGAATAAAGACATTATATACAATAAATAAAGGTTTGATTAAATAACATAACTAAATACTTACAAAAATTAACTTCAAATACTCGAAAACACTTTCAAAATTTTATTATACAATTTTTGTCACTAAAAAAATTTTTCACGGCACAATGTATGTACAATTAATTAATAAGATATATATATATATTCACAATTAATTACTAATATAAATTTAATGTTTTTTTTTTCACTTTGCTTATTACATGAACTGAATTTCTGGGGATTTTAAATATAACCACGTGCTATGTTGTGTACCTTGAGTTTATTATATATAGCTAAACGATACGTGCATGCGCGTTGGATTATACCCCTACCACGTTCACTGTCGAATTTCGTTACACTGTGCGCACGCAACTATACACGCATGCGCGTTGGGTCATACCCCTACCACGTTCACTACCGAATTTCGTTACACTGTGCGCGAGCAACTTCCATTGCACACTAAACTTTTACCGTCAATGTGCCAAAAGAGGTATAACTCCAAACATTTGTAGCATGGATTCGACTACCCATTCAGACAGTATATACGAAAGGTAAGCGGCTCGCTTTCAGTCATCGAACACTGATACCGTATAAATCAGAATAAAGATATAATTTACTTTATTGGCAAGCAGTGACAGCAGAGTGTTAAAAGCAGATATATGAACGCAATTAACGGGAACTTTAATCATTTCTTCACAAAAACCGTTTCACAGATATTGACTTACGCCTGCTCCCGTGTTACCTGTAGTAAATTTCAGCCCCTTCCTCCCCCCCCCCCGAAAAGTTGGTTAAACTGTGGAGTTTCGTCTCTCGTATTACATTAAAAAGGGCAGGAAATTATTTAAATTTGTGTAATGTAAACGCTTACTGTTTTAGGCGTGATTTCGTTTAAAACTTACAGCGACCAACTAAGAGGTGCTATCCGATCGTTTCCAAACATCTTTCAACGAGAATTTACGTTTCGTTTCCCTCGCTCATTTTCATGAGCTGTACGTCCCAAAATTATATTATGTAAGAAACGTATTTCTATGCCTAATTGAAACGATATACTTTAGTCTGCATTTGCGTTTCAAAATTATTAATAATAATATTTCTTTAATTCAAGGCATACTTTCTGGCTACGGGAAATTTAAACATTTGCTTCTTCTTGCTTTCTTCTAATAAATAAATGTCGCTCTATGACTGGCGTTTCTTTCGCGATAACTTAATAACCCAGAACATTGGCGCCCCCTCATAATTCCAATACATTTTTGAATTGATAATTTATTTAATCGGATCCCCTCTCCCCCTTTTTCCATTCCGCCTCACACACACTCGCATACGACTTGCACTTAAGGTACTAAGCGAAGAGAGTAAAGCCCTTGACCTTCTCTTTAATTCAGTGCCGGAAATTGCTGTCACCTCCCGCCTTCCTTCCTTAAAGCTGCTACGAAGAGGAAGGAGAGAGCAGAATTTGTGCTGGACTCTTTCCTTCAGCCTGGAAGATAGGAATCAAATTATTTATTCATGGCCTACTCCATCTCTGCATTCGCTGCTATATTATTCCATACCGAGAAATGACGGGCCTGCAGATAATACGAGAAGAAATTTCTAATTGGAATATCTGTTGCAATTTATCACAGGCGATAAATTATGTAACCTAGAAACTTCATTACAGAGCTTGTGTTGGTATACTATGGAGAAGCACGCAGAATTTTAAGGACCACCAAAACTTTATACCACTTCTGGAAAACCGTACAAGTAAAAATATTGGCGAGGTTTGAAACTGATGGAACATGTTATACTCCTTCGCATCGCTATGAATGACTATAGGTCGTTCACTGTAAACTGAGCACTTGTGAACGCCCTGCTTAAGATCTACTTGTATCCACATTGTGTATTCCTCCGCCATGTGTAAAATTAACACTGCCATGCGTCTGATCACTTTACTCATGCGTCGGTCAAATTAAACTGCGAAATTAACAGAAAAGTAAATATTTTCCAAATTGACTATTTTTTACAGTTATAAACATTAAAAAACAGAAGCAAAATAAATAACTTCAGTATTCGCAAATATTTACCTAACACTTTTTGATAAACGTAAATAAATGGAACTTCTTTCCCTCCGTCGTTGCCAACTTTGCTGGGCGCATGCCAGTCAAGGTGCCCGTTTAAATATATGCAGGTAGGGGCAGTGACATTTTTCAAAGGTTGATTTGAAAAGTGCTCAATTAACACTGAACAGCCTTTTTTTTTATAACCCATGTTTTTGATATAATCGAGTTAAATATGACACAAAAATATTTGTAAATTCTGAGTGTGCATGAGCCCTTTTTCCTAGTCTCACACTTTAAATGCACAGATGATTCTGTTGGTTCGCCTACTAAAAGAATAAATACTGCCATCAATTTAAAATAATGATTTTCACCTTTTCAAAGAGGCTGGTAAAGAGTGTCGGTACAGCAATTACTAAAAAAAAATGAGTTTCAAAAAATGCCGGTGTTAATTAACACTTTTTTATTTTCCTAACGATGTCTTGAACCGTATAATTCCACGGAAGAAAGTGAAAAAAAAAAAACCGTCGCAGCTAATTTACAGGACGATATTTTGTATTCAGGTAGTAATTGGATGTTTCAAAATCGAATAAAACGTTAANAAAGGAGGTAAGAGAAAGAGAGAGCATGTGTGTGTGTGTTGGGAGTACGGGAGGATTATTGGAAAATATCGAGAGGGAATCGGTGCCAGGGATCAGTTGTAGCGGACCGCTTCGCAGCTGTTCCGCTTTAGCAGCCGACAGTCAGCGCTTCCCGCGTTCGCATTTCACTATCGACGGGGATATCGACCTCTATCGAGGAAAGAGGTCGACTGAGGGAAAGCGCGCTCGTAGCAAGCTGAGTTACCTCCCCTCCGCCACCAACCGCAGGCTGATAACATCTCCGCGAACCTCCTCTCCACCGCAATATATTAAAATGTGCGGGGTGGTGGGGGGTTTATGTGAGGGCAGCACACGGATAGTCCGTAGCCCATCATCCCCCCCCCCCCC